>JAXQQM020083845.1:0-20960 GCA_034641835.2 Pinus albicaulis
CAAGGGTCCTCTACGCAGTGATAGTTTGATGCTCCAAATCAACAAGGTGCTCTAACCCTTGGTTATGCAATTTCCTTGATGGCATGCTCCCACAAATCTCGAACTGAGGTGCTGAAATAACATGGGATGAAAAGGTTTGCAAACCTTGGATTATCTTAAACTTAGGAACATCATGCAAAGCTACAAGATTTCCTCCTACTGGTCCAATGGCTTTTCCAACTGCTAGTGATGGTGATAGTTTCTCCTCTACTGCAGCACCAACGCTGGTATATGCATCCTCCTCCTCATGCATCTCCTGAATTGTGCATGGGACTCTCAATGTCAAGTGCTCAAGACCACCTTTCAAAGATTCAATTACTTCTAGAGCTGGTGGTAGTGGAAGTTCCTCCTCTTCCGGAATGATAGTGCTAACATCATCCCTTTGTTCTTCATGTGCTATCTCATCAATGTTGGAAAATTTCTCTATGGAAAGTAACTCCGATTTTCTTCTATCAAACTTCTTAATCAGCCTTTGAGTCAAGTCTACATTAGTCACTCTTGCATGTCTTATATGGCTAAACCACCACTCCTTTTCTCCACCGTCAAGGTGCAGCGCTGCAATCTCAACAGCCTCTCTTTCCACTACTAGGTGTAGTTGGAAGAAATTATCTAACTCCTTCATCCTAGCTTTTACTATGCTTGTGGATGATCCATCGAATGTAGGAAAGAAGAATATATTCTGTATATGCCTTCTTCTTCTATTATTGCTATGGGATCTCCAGTTTTGTTAGATTTGGATAAACTGTTGGAGACTTAGATTCTCCTTGAATGCTCTTTATTGAGATTTGTACTCTACAAGATAATTACTCAGAGTCTCATGCTCTAAGTATCCTCCATGTCCATGTGATTCATCTCCTTCTGCAAGGAAAGTCGACATAGAAAATTTTTGTGGAGCTATTTGCATTTCCAGTTGTTTATGCTGCTAATAGGAAGTGCTTGGACCTTCCTCATTCTGAAACCCTCTTGAGTTTTCTCTTTGCCTTCGCCTTCTCATTTCCTTATTCTCTATGGAGAGATCCTACATAGATCTAAAGAGAAGTGTGGCAAAACTTAATCCTTCCGCCATTGAATACTTCTTCTGATTATTATTCATATTCTTTTGATGTCATCAAGTGCCAAGAAGTTGGGCCAAATATCGTGCTCTGATACCATTGTAATATCAAAAAATGGGAAAGACAAGAATATAGAACATATACACAATTCCAACTACGGTAAAATAATAATTAAACCTGTAGAGTTGGAAAAGTGTCGGAATACATCAAAACATCATACATATGGGAAAAAAACAATTGAACCATATCATTAAGGATCAACAGCAAGGTAAGTACACAGCGCTCCAGAGGAATGCACTCAAGCCACAAGATGGCTGAAATACACTAAAGGAAACTAGCACTGAAAATATTGTGCTACTACTACTGCTACTACTGGAAACTCCTACTATTGTGAAGAAGAACCATGTGGGGGACAATGCTAGAGTGCTCAAAAATATCTGGGATTTTAACTACGGATTCTACTCAAAACGCCCAGAAAAACCCAAAAATGGTTTGACCAGATTTTAAATTTGGATTTTCGACCCTTTTTGGGTGGCACACTTCACCCCTGCTGGCTGAGTTACGCACTCATTGGAGGAAACTGCTGATATGGGGATGAAATAATGATCTATCACCTGTAATAACACTTACTCAGCTCACTAACTGAAGGATTGATCCATTCTCCTGATCTCCAAGCTAGAAGCTTGAGATCTAGCTCATCCTTTCTCTGCTCAAGTTGCAGCTGCAAACTTCACAACAGCTGGACTAGAATGCACTACCAAGGAGGCTGGAGCTATATCCTACTATTTTTTGATGAAATAATTCTCACAACTCATGTAAATTTTCTATCCAAAGTGAGGGGAAGATCCCTCACAGGATTCCAATCTGACATACTTGGAACTTCCTTCCTCTCTTAGATCTGCTTGGCTGGACTGCGCAATTCTTGAAGGAACTACTACTGCATGGAGGTGTAATACGATGGTATATTATCGGATATCACAATGTTTCTCCTAGAAGACTAAAATGGAAGCTCAAGGTGAAAGGATTAATCCTCTACCAATTTCCTAGCTAAAATGCTAGAAACTACCTTCCTCCTCTCAAACCTTAAGACAGGAATGCGTAATTCCTAAAGTTGGATATGCAGAAGAGAGCAGTTGAATGTGGCACCAATTTCGGTTGATGAATAGCTTCTCAAAATAAGCTTCCCAGAGTAGGCACTCTAGGTCCCCCATGGGTAAGGGTGGGATTCCGGCTCGAGAACACCCATGTGCTAAACAGCACAGTAGACTTAGCTAAAGAGCTAAAGCATGCAAAGAATTTCAAACGACAATAAATATCAAATTCCAGACTGATTTTATTTTCTTCCCTCATCTTCCTTATATGGTTGTGAGCTTTCCCTAGCCTTAGACCACCTTATAACGGCATTGCACATGTGGCCACTAGTCTCCATGATCTCTATAATTAATCTCCACTCCCTCCATCATGTGTACATTTAATGCACCACTTCCTCCATCACTGCATCATTAGTGCTCTGTGCTCTATGATCTTACTTTTATTCCTCCACTATCTCCATCATCTTCCTTATTATATCTCCATAATCTCCACTCTTCCTTCATTAATGAGCTTCTCCACTACTCCATGATGGTGATCTACTATCTACTAACCCACATTCACACAAAAAAAGTGGATTTAATTCATCTATGGGGTTTATGGGTCCCTCCACCCTTTTATTTACTTAATTAATTGAGAAAAGTAAGAACTCTAATATTCTAATTAAAAGATGGAAAATTGGGAATATTATAGTCAAAGTGCATCCAGAAGGGTTTCCAAATCTATGTAGTACAAGTGGGGTATTCTAATTCTAAGTAAAAGATGGCTACTTTAGACAATATTGATGTAATTCAAGAATTGTTTGACATTTTTCCAGAAGAAATACTAGGTTTACACCCTAAGCGAGACATAGAATTAACCATTGAGTTAATTCCCAGAGTTGCACCTGTGTCAAGGACCCCTTACCGTATGAGAATTATTGAACTTACTAAATTAAAATTACAAATTTAGGAATTTTTGGAAAAAGGATATATTTGTCCTAGTGTATTGCCTTGGGGAGCCCTCGTATTATTCGTTAAGAAGAAGGATGGTACCCTGCGATTGTGCATAGACTAATGACATCATAATAAACTCACCATTAAGAATAAATGCTCGATACCACACATAGATGATCTATTGGACCAAGTTAAAGGTGAAACAGTGTTTTCAAAGATAGACTTATGGTCCGGGTATCACCAAATCCGTATGAAGGACAAAGACATGTGCAAGACCGTATTATGTACAAGTTATGGACACTACAAGTTCATGGTGTTACCGTTTGATCTCACAAATTCTCCTACTATGTTCATGTGTCTCATGAACAACATATTTCATAAATACCTTGACAAGTTTGTATTGATATCTATTGACAATATTTTCATATATTCCAAAAATATGGAAGAGCATAGGGAAAACCTTCGTATGGTACTTCAAACCGTGTGGGAGAATTAGTTATATGAAAATTACAATAAGTGTAAATTATACAAAGATAGGATTCAGTACTTGGGCCATGTCATATCCCAAGAAGGAATGATTGTCAACCGAGAAAATATTAAAACTATTCTGGATTGGATGGTTACTCAAAATGTCTCTGATATCCAATCCTTTTTGGGGTTAGTTGGGTATTATAGAAGTTTCGTAGAAGGTTTTTCTACGGTGGCTTAACCACTCACCTATCTACAGAAGAAAGGAAGAAATTTTGTTTGGACAACAGAGTGTCAGAACAATTTCGATCGACAAAAGATTTTGCTTAACACAGCCTTGTGTTGAAAGTTGTTGATCTGTAAGTTGAATTTTTGGTTTGCACAGATGCAACTAAAGAGGGAGTAGGTGGATTTTTTATGCAGAAAGGAAAATTAGTGGCCTACGGATCCCAAAAATTAAAGGAGCATTAGCATAAATATTCTGTGTATGATTTGGAATTGACGGTGGTAGTGCATGCTCTCAAAATGTGGCGACATTACCTCTTAGGTAAGAAATTTGTTTTAAAAACTGATCATAGTAGTTTGACTAATTATTTCAGCCAACCCACCCTTAATGCACACCAAGCCAAGTGGGTTGTGTTTTTAAGTGAATTTCATTCTGAGATTAAGCATTTGAAGGGACAGGAGAATAGAGTAGCGGATGATCTAAGTAGGAAACTTCATAATTTATATGAAATTTTAATTAGTCAAGCTAAAACTGATTTTACACATTTTATTAGAGTTGTTAGTCTGAAGGATCCAGTGTACAAATTTTTATGGCAACTCACTAAAATTGCAAACAACAAGGAAAATTAGCTCGGCTATGAAGTTCATTCAAGAGGTATATTGAAATATAGAGGAAAACTATACATTCCCAATAGCAAGAACCCTAAACAGTTAATTTCAAATGAAAGTCACGGGAGCCCTTATGTAGTAGTTGATAAATTAAGTAAATCCGCTAACTTCATACCAGTGCAATCCACCTACAAAATTGTACAAATTTTTGATATATTCATAAGGGATATATTTCAATTGCACGGGCTACCTAAGGTAGTAATCGTGGATCGAGAAGTGAAATTCACATCTGTGTTCTGGAAAACTTTATTTGTTGGATTAGGCATACAGATTCAATTCAACACTACATATCACCCTCATATTGACAGACATACTGACTTTGTTAATCAAGTTCTAGAGCATATGCTAAGAATGTTTGTAATGCAACATCCATCTAAATGGGAAGAATACTTACATCTAGTATACTTTGCATACAATAATAACTATCATGCATCATTCAAAATGATTCCATTCGAAGTTTTATATGGACATAGATGTAGGAAACCCATTAACTGGAGTGGTCCAGAAGATAAGTTATTATTAGTGCCGAGCATGCTAAAGGAAATGGAAGATATCGTAAGGAAGATAAGAACAAATTTGAAAGTTGCCTAAGATAGACAGAAAGTTTACGTAGATAAGCGACGAAGCTACTGATAATTTCAAGTAGGTGATCATGTATATGTGCGAGTTGGACCTAAGAGGAGCACCTTGCAATGGGAAGGATGTGCCAAATTGGCTCCTCATTTTTCTGGACCATTTCAAATATTGGCCCACATCAGGCCCGTAGCTTACCAGTTGACTCTACTAGGACATATATGCATACATAACATATTCCATGTTTCGGTATTAAAATCTATATATTTATGACCCTGAGCATATAGTGAATTGGAAGGAGATACAGGTAGAACCTGATGGAGAATTTCTAGTCGAGCCCCTACACATACTAGATTGGAGAAAATTAATGCTGCAGAAGTGAGTTATCACCCAGGTGAAAGTGAAATGGAATCGCTTTAGCCCAGAATAATCCACTTGGGAAGATGAAGGATTCGTAAGAGATGCTTATCCTACTTTATTTGAGCAATAGAAATACTGAGACGGTGTTTCGTTGAGGAAGGGGAGATGTAATACCCTTTGGTGGAAAACAAATAACTTGTATTTCTTTTTACTATTGTTTTATTTACCTAGGGAAGCTAAACTAAATAATGATTATGTTTTATGTTTCCAATATTGATTAATTATTTGAGTCAAGAGAATGCACAACTTAACCCTAAGTAAAGCATGTGAGAACTTCCATAGTTTTGGATGGTTATGGGCAGCGAGCAGGATAGATATATGCCCAAACTCCTCCTATTATTAAGAGAGTAAAGCCAATACAGTCGGGGGATCTCAGGCAGAGGAGAGGAAAAATAACAAGGTTTTCTGTACAAAATCTGGAATGGATTTCTAGGAGAGGAGAATGGATCATGTCTGGTAAAGACTAGATGATCAAGACCTTCTGCCATACTTAGCCCAAGTCCCAGTGTGCAGTACCTAGGGGGAGACGCAACAGTGACTGGTCTCATTGGTCGGGAGGAGTGTTATTACTTAGGGAAAGTTTTTAATTCCTCTGAAGTTAGCTAAGCATGACTCAATTATTTTAATAAAATATTAAATAGAAAAGGTTGTAGTAAGATTGACCTAGAATTAGTAAATGTATGCATAATATCAAACATATGAACATATTCTCTATAGCAATGAGATGGGTATGTATAGCGTATTGATTTCTTTGACTGTGGGAATAAGGGATAACTACTAGTTATACATGTGCAGACCAGTCCATAATTATAAACATACAAATATTGGAACATTAACAACACACTATAAGGAAGGCATAATTGTACACGACTGAAAACAAGTAATTAATCCAAGAGCCAAAGATAGGTTAGACCTAGGCCCATTGTAAGTGAGGCCTGAAAGTCCTACTCTTGGGGTATTGAACCTTTCAAAGGTAAAAAAAATTACAATGATGTAGATAGAATAAAGTTATTAATCTCCGCACATAACTAAGGTAAAAAACTCAGTATATAACGAGACAGATGCACATCTATAAACTGAAATATAATCTGGAAATTTTGCATTTACACACCAAAATCTATTTCTATTTCCATCATAAACAAAAGGAAACCAATACATATACCATCATTAAAATTGATAGGGTTTTCAGAGAAATGGTATGTTATGAATTCAAGAAGGTTGTGCTAACTCAAATCAAATATTGTCAATAGAGCTGCAATTATAAATCATTCTTTTACACAAATAGGAATTCATAATTACAAAATCAAATTACTATTAAGTTAAATACCCCATTTCGGGGTTGAGACAGTGATCTCGGTTCTTGTGACAAAGAAAAAAAAGGAAACCGGTAATGCTTGGAAAGATTCTATATAAAACCCAAGGAAAATCGACACTACTAAAATCCTAAAATTATACAACCCTGTTAAGTTATCAATTACATAATCTCATAGCCAACCCATGGGCCAAGTCATGAAACCCTTGTCAAATCTTGGCATCCCAAGAGGAGTGCCCTCGACACAAAAATTATTAAGCAGAAGGAAACGTATTATTCTCCTAAACCTTTGCCTCCATAAGCAAACTCCGTAGAATAAGAATGAAACCTAGAGGAATACTTGTAAAGGCCGATAAGGTCATAAGCTTAATGAAAATTTTATGGCAAAGGAAGACGCAGAGGGTTGGCACATGCCTTACCTATCCACCAAAGAAGACTAGGTTTAGAACCATAACAACACATTATTACTGAAGAAAAAAAATATCACGAAGGTAGATAATTGTGCTCATCTGTAACGGCGTAGCTAACCGTGTCACCTCCCTACTGAATAAGAAAGAGCATGGTCAGGTTTTGGTTAGAAAACAACCTTGGAACCGATATGAATAAAGTAAGACATGGTTTAACCTCACTTATCCCATCGTTATTTGTTCCAGAAAATAGATTCTAAACCCTCAGGAGATTGGCGAGAGATGTTGGGTTGTAACCCTCTCTCTGTCATAGGAAGAAGCCCCATCTTGGTGAAAATTCTGGGAACTCTAAAATTGAGAACCTTTCACCACACTTCATGTTAACCAACCGAGGGATTATTACTCTGGAAAAAGTATGTAAATGAGTGTAGAACGATTCAAGACTTGAAGGAAGGATTATTACCTGGTTCGTTAAAATGTACGTGTACCCAAGTTGGAGGATTCAACGCTACCATACTCATAAAAACGCGAATTTCTGGAAGAAAGCCCTCAAATTCACATTCCTTGCAAGAGTAAAACTCTTCAAGGGAAATAAAATTAACCGTTAGTTGTTGAGAAAGCATGGAACCATATTAAGGATGACTGTTGCACCATGGCAACCGAGATGGAGGTAGTTCCAAAAGACACAACCGTGTTTTGCATGGTGGAAGGGTTTGGGTGTCAAAGTTGCAGAGGCATCACTTCTCCTTCCTCACCCATCGAATGAACTCTAACTCAAACCCTTGCCCCATCCTGATACAATTACCCTAACTACTGTTCATCCAAGTCATTCAATGTGAGGACACAGGGTGTGAGATCAGGCTTGTTCTCGAATCTTCTATCAGCAGAGCATTATTAAATAGCTATCTGTAATCTAAACTTTCAACCAAACCTATCAGGTTGATATATTATGTATGTTAGGTGGTATGATGTTAAAATACAAAGCACCATGAAAGTTAGTTCAAAGCTCCATTGCATAGTCTACATTATGTACTTTATTGTTAAATATATGAAATCAAAACATTTCCCATTACCTTGGTTTTCTGTATAAATTGCTTTGGTTATTTGTGTATATTTTACTGAAAAATAAAATAAAATTTCTTTCATAGTTATATGGAGTAAATGAGTACATGTGTTTGGAGTCATTACACTACCCCTGAGCCAATTTCCCTTCAAAACAGTCTTTCTTGGACAGAGACCACATATGTTTGCACATAAATTCCACTCGTCCCAATCAACTCAAGGATTTCTTGCTCAGAACTTCTCACAGGTCTGTATAGAAATTCCACTACCCATAGTCAGCTCAAGAATTTCTCTATGACAGTGTCCTGCCTTACCTAAACAACGACCTGCCTGAGGTAATGAGTTATCTTCTCCTCTTTCTTGATTGCCTTACGTTCCTCTCATATCCATTGACTACCTTATAAATAAATCCTCATTTAGCATTTCCACCTTCAAATAATTCTTTCAATGACTATAACTAATCTTGTTAATAAAATTAAAGCATAAATATTCATATCTAACATTATTTCACTCCTTCTATTAAGCCATAGAAGAAATTGCTATTAATAAGAGTAAATTACAGATTTTACTATTCACTAAATGATATTACATATTTTTTAAATGTAATTGAGTATTATAATTTAATATTTTAATTAAAATTTATATGTATATAAAAATATTTTAACATATTAAAAGTTTTAAATTTCTTATATATTAAGAATAAAATATATAATAAGTTAATTTTGATTAATATGTAGTATAAATCAGAAATATGAAATTATGAATAATAAAAATGAAATCATGAGTGCAAAGTCATGGAGTAATTAGCGAGCTATGTTAGTTTGACTACTTACAGCGAGTGAGTTTGATTATTACGAATTATAAGTCTGATATCATGAGTTCCAATGTGTTGATTAAAGATTCATACTCATAAATAATTTAAATACATTTCAGAATGATATATCATGGTTTTGTTAAAATATATATCCCTAAATAAAATGTTCTAAATTCCAAAGCCCCTTTATGGATAAGGTTCTTATGTAACGTGAGGCATCTCCGAAGATAAAATTCCAATGATATGGCATTTCATCTCGTAAAATGGTTTTCGTGTTTTAAAATTTGATGAACACTTTAACGATCTATATTTAAAATTTTAAATAATTTTTTTATTTATATAAAATATCATATTTATTTATATTTCTTTTTAATATAGTTTAATTTTTTAATAAAAATTATATATATATATATGTATGGTATATTTTAAAATTGTTTATATATTAAAAATTGTATTTTAAAATAATGATTTTTTTAAATAAAATATATGATCATTAAATTTTATTTAAAAAAGATAATAATATTTTAAAATTTATAATTTGTTATGTATTTAAAAATAAATTTCAAATAATAAAATTAATAATGTTACAAAAATTAATTGTCAAAATTCTAATTAAAAAGAAAAATAAAAATAGTTTGGGAACAACTCAATTGGTTATTGAAATTGTTGTAGCTCCTAGAGACAGCCTAGAGTTGTGATAGACTAGTGCCTAGGACATCTTAGCATAGCAAGGAGCATATAATGTAATGTGTGAAGTTGTCAGCTTCAGCTCACATGCTATCTCCTGTAAATAGGGAAATGAAATAGAATGGGACCAAACTCTTAGAAACTGACACAGGAAAAGAGACACTACAGAGGCAAGATGCAGAACTTCTAATACAAAAGCGACAGACAATTCAGAGACAGTTTACTGCAAAGTGGGCCGATTCAGAAATACTTCACAGACATAAATTATCAGAAGGTGTACGTAGTGAAAGAAATATTGAGAAGATATTAGTTAACATTGAGCTGATACCCAGATATACAATACCACCATGTGTGGGCTTACCAATCTAAGAAACCATACATGATAATAGAATTTTAAAAGCACCCTCTCAAAGCAACTAATATAGCAAAAGTATAGATAGCTATATAATGGAACAGAATATCATGCATGAGCCATATTTAAAGTGCTTGACTGATCTGAGCATGGGCATCAACTAGGATGAATCCATACCAAAAATCAGTGAGCCACTCGCATTCCAAAACATGATACAAGAAAGATGGATGAAATGAAATGTTCTATTAATATAACACAATAAAGAAGATTACAGACCGTGAAATACCAAAGACCAGAATCCTCTTTGACAGATAGAACTCCTCCTCACTGAGACCCTATGGGCTCCGAGCCTTCATACAAGAATTTTACAAAATGTATGAAAAAAGCCTTTCACTGCATCATTTTCTGATAAAATTTGGAACCCTAAATAATTCGTTCTCCTGGAGTTTTATAGGAGGAACAAAAAACATAATAAAAGGGGTAGGTGTGATCATTTAATTGTCTCATTAAAACAAAATGATGAAACAGTGCCTGCCCATACTATTTGACGGCTCTGTAATGCTGTATGTACTCTGGAGCCTGCTTCCTGAAGTAAATGTTGTGGGTGAAAGTCTCTTCAGGAACACTAGAAAGAAGTAATATCACATAAACATCCCGTCCTTTCCTGAAGGAAAATTCGGTTGAAAGAAGACCTAGAGGGTATTTTTTTTCGTGCATCGTACCCTTTGCCAACTAGACCCTGAATTAAGGTTGAAAATATTCAATATTGGACACTGAATTCCTGGATCTTCCACTGATACTCTTTGCTGCAACATTAATGTCTTCATCTGCAAAAATACGTGCTTTGAATAAATCCGGAGGGTTTGATAGATTTTACCCCTACTTCTTTAATGAAATCCTTGTTGTAATAGCTTCCCAAATCCTGTTTCCATAATTCTGCCTCTGATAAATGGTCCTTTGGAGTGTACTCGGCTTTTGTAATGGGGGCTGGAACTTATGGTAATTCTCCGTCGCTATAAACCTGCAAAACCCGAGAACATGTTAAGAAGTCCAAGTATATGAGGATGGAAGATGTGGCGGGGTTAATGGAAGCGGTCGTACAAAATAGCAAAATGGTGAAGCGACACAGTGTGGTGACGAAGAAAATGCAGCGCAACAGTGTGGAGTGGTCGTGGAGAAGAATGCGAACATAATCGTGAAAATACGTAATAAACGAAGAAATGAACCAAATATAGATCTGGGGTGGCGGAATGCACGTGGAGAAAAACTGGGAGACAGGTGGCACGATATCGGGATAGCGGGAAATGGATGACATGGAGTGCTGATTGTGGGAGCTGGTCAAAAGCGGGGTGAGCAGATCTTGAATGTCCGATCTCGGGAGGAGATCGATGGTTGAAAGAGCGTCAGAGGTGATGGACTGTGGGCCAGGAGCACTGTACACTTGGACTAAAACTCCTGCAGCTTCGAGGCGTGATGACCGTTGGATGATGACCTCCAGATCGGATGACTGTGATGAATATCACTGCGCGTCTTTGTCCGAACAATAATGCGCGATGGAGGGTGGTATTCAGGCCGTACGCCGGGACACGTGGTGAGCGCTGTATGGAATCGCTGGCCTAAGGAGAAATACTGCCTACCGCCGAAAGGCGGTGCGAAACATACCACCCGGTTTTAAACAGTATTTTGGGCGCGGGGACCACAATGGTAGGAGGGCTGAGGTACGTTGATTTATTGTCTGATCGGACTGCTCAGAACGAACCCGATATTCTTTGATAAGCACCTAGTGCCTTTTCTTTCGGTTCTGGTTTTTGGTCCCGTGGAGGAAAGGAGCGGAGGCTTAGCAGAAGGGGCTAGGCCTGTGAAATTTTCGGCTTTACGATCTGTGGTTTTTTGTAATTTAATTTGAGGGCAGGAAGGCAATGATAGTCATAGAAATGATTTTTTAAGGCTGGAAGAGAGGATTTGCAGGATTATAAGCCAGTTTGCTTGTGTAATTTTATAGGAAGCCGATTATGATCAACATTGGCCCCACTTGGGGACGGCATGTTCATCCTTGGACATGTCGAGAACTCGTAGACCCTATGATCATCATGTACGCAGACTTTGCTCTCTGGCACCTCCATTTTTCACTTATAATTCATCACAACACCAACATTATTCAAACGAACACAAAAAAGGAAATTATCATACAATATAATACATCAGGCTGTCTTTGCCTGAATCAGAACTGAAAGTAGGGCTTAAGGAATTGACCGTTTACATGGGTGTCTAGCAAGTCGCCCTGTAAATTCTCCAACCTAAAAGTATTATTGCCCCCCTGTTCCACAATTTTGAATGGACCAAACCAGAGGGGGTCGAATTTACCATGTTTTCCCTTCTCAGCTCTCCGGATATCCCATCTGAGCACCAAATCACCAATCTGCAGCTTCCTGTCTTTTGCGTGCTGATCAAAAATGTGTTTCATTTTCTCTTGATATTCTACTAGCCTCTGATTCACATGGCCCCGTGTTTCTTCTAATTCCACCAATTGATTGATTCTCCTTATCATATCATCAAGTTCCTCCTGGTTTTCTTGCATGAAGCGGGCCACTGGTAAGGCTAGTTGTACAGGAAAAACTGTTGCTCGTCCATATACCAATTCATAGGGAGATTTCCCAGTTGCTCTCTTGCTAGTGATCCTATTAGCCCATAGAGAAAATTTCAATTGGGAATCCCAATTCTTTTGATTTTCATTGATAGTCTTCTTCAAGGCCCTCACCAGAGTTTTATTTGAAGACTCTGCCAAGCCATTCCCTTGTGGATAGTAAGCTGTAGAGTGACTCAGTGTGATATTGTATTGCTGGTAGAAATTCATAAATTTTGCAGACTTGAAGGCCTGTGCATTATCAGTCACTATCCTAGCAGGATAGCCAAACCTGGATATGATATTCTCCTCCATGAACTTTATGATCACAGTATCTGTAGCATTCCTTGCAGGTATGGCTTCCACCCATTTAGTGAAATAATCAATGGCTATTAATATCCATTTATGTTTTCCACTCGATGAAGGATGTATTTCACCTATAAAATCAATACCCCATTGTTTGAATAGTTCATCCACATGCACTGGAATCAGGGGAAATGGTGCTGATTTCTGCCTCTCAGCAAATTTTTGGCATTTATCACATGCTCTTACCCTGGAAAAAACATCCCCAAAAAGCTTTGGCCAATAGAAGCCAAAGCTGTAGTGACCTCCACAGATCCCTTCACGGAATTCTGCTATAATACTCTCGACTTCATTCTCTGTGAGGCACAAGAGTAAGATGCCTGAGGGATCTCACCAGTATAGCTAGCCATTGGCGACTATATACTTCTATGATCTCAATCGTAATGCTCTGTATTTAGCTTTATCACAGCTTGGAGGGCAGCCGAGTGTAAGGAGATATTCTACTATCTCTTTGTACCACTGACTGGTGAGGTACTTTAGATGTGTTTCTGGAGTAACTACCCCAATTGCATGTCGTTCTTCTTTCTCCTCAGACTCTTCACCTGCTATAATGGACAAATTTATGCCCGGGGCTTGATAGTTTAATTCTGATAACATTTTGGCAAGCCCCTGTCCTTTGATCAGCTTAGTAGGGCGGATATCTAAGTCATATTCCTGTATTTTAGCGATCCACCTGCCCCTTTTTCCTTCATTGTCCCCCTGAATAAGAATATCTTTTACAGCAGTTGCAGGCACAAATGCGGTGATGTGGGACTGTAAGATGTATACACAGAAAGCTTTGAGGGATTTCACTAGAGCGTATGCTTGCTTTTCCAATATGTTGTATTTTAATTCTGCATCACGGAGCACCTGACTGAAAAAGGCAATAGGCTGCTCATACCCTTCCTCATTTTTCTGCAATAAAACTCTTACTATTGTATGAGGTGATGCAAACGAAAAAATCATGAAAGGTTTATCATAATATGGTCCAGCCAGCACAGGGGCTTCTGCAAAAGCGTTCTTTATCCTGGTAAATGCCTCCTGTGAATCTTGTGACCACTTTACCTCATTATTCTTCTTCAAAATATATGTTATATGCCTTACTATCTCAGCATGGTTAGAGATAAACCTTCTCAAGAAATTAATTCACCCTAGGAATACTTGTACCTCTTTCTTGTTTATGGGGAAAGAAATACCATTTATAACCTCTACCCTCTTGGGATCTATTTTCACCCCATCCTTAGTCACGATATGGCCCAAACGTTTTCCCTCTTCTAATGCAAATAAAGACTTTTGAGGATTAAGGGAGAGACCATACCTTCTGCATTTCTCAAAAGTTCTCCAGAGATGTTCAATGTGCTCAGCATCATTTTTTGAAAATACAGTGATATCATCAAGGTAGACCACCAGGAATTTATCTTGCTCCCCAACAAAAGCAATATCCATTTCTCTCTGAAAAGTGGCCCCTGCATTAATCAATCCAAAAGGCATCCTGGCATACATAAATGTACTCCACGGTGTGGTGAAAACAGTCTTCTTCTGATCTTCCAGAAGTACAGCCACTTGATTATAACCAGAGAATCCATCCATCATTGACATTCTGGAAGCTCCAACTACCCTCTGTAAGATGTGATCCATCTTAGGCAGTGGATAATTGTCCTTTAAGGATACTTTGTTTAAATTTCTGAAATTCACACACAGCCTTATTTCTCCATTCTTCTTGCGTACAGGGACAAGGTTTTCCACCCATTCAGAGTACCTCAATGGTACAATTATTTTGGCCTTCAACAGATTCTTAATTTCTTTCTCAATAAAAGGCAACAGCAGGGGATTTATTTGTCTGAGCTTCTGCTTATGGGGCTTTGCATCTGTCTTCAATGGAATTTTGTGCTGCATAATACTGATATCAAACATTTTCAAATCCTGATAGGACCATGCAAACACATCTTTGTAAGACTGAAATAATTTCTGATACAGCTCTTTATATTCTCCAGGGATCTTCTTGGACAATTTGACAATTTTGGGGTCAGCCTCAGTACCCAAATTCAGGTCTTCAACCTGATTTTATTCTACCACTTTGTTGGGCTACAATGAGACATCATTCTTGTCAAATAATCTTTCTAGAGGCACCAACCCTCTAGGTATAATATTTCCCTTTAGCTGCAACACTTTGCTTCCTGCCACTTTCTCCTCCCAATCTCTTTTTGGAATATCTTCAGGTTATACCTCTTCTTCATCATCAATCTCCATATTGGAGGATTCCCCTATTGTTTCCAGGAATCTCTTCATCTGTTTTTCATCCTCAAATACCTGCCAGTGTTTGATGTTATCCAGGATTGAAGGCCAGTAACGCACCTCAACTTCATATCTTAAAAGAGGGTTCTGAGGTGGTCGAAATGTTCTAGCAGCCACAGCAAGGGAATCAGCCATCCTATTCTGTTCTCGGGGCCTGAACTAGATATTGAATGCCAAGAGTAAATTTTCTACCATGTCCCAAACTTCATTCCTATAAGCCCTTAGCCTAGGATGTTTGGTCTGACAATGATTCCTTCTAACTACCAGCTCTGAGTCTCCCAAAACCTTTAGAATTTGTATGCCCATGTTCCTGGCTATCTGCAATCCTAATAGGAGTGCTTCGTATTCAACCACGTTATTGGTGGCTTCATATTCTAGTTTGAAGGACAATGGCACCCATCTGCCTGTAGGAGAAATCAATAGCACTCCAGCTCCATTAACTTCTTTAGAATTTGCTCCATCAAAATGTAGTGTCCATATTCCTACTTCCATGTTCTCTGAGGGCTGCTCACTCTTGACTTGGCAAAAGGATGGTTCATGAGCATAATCTTAATCTTCTTCCAACATCAAGCATGAAAAATCTCCTTCTTTACTGTAGACTGGTGAATTCACAGAATTGTCAGCCTTTGTCACCATCCTGACAAATCTAGTTTCCCTATACAACCTCCTCTCTTGGCCACCAAAAACTGGGATAGTGGCATATGTTAAATCCATTTTAATTGATCCACCAATTTTTGTTCCCCAAGACCTTGACAGCAACATGCCAAAACAGGCTGGAATGTCAGCCACCACTATGTCCATTACCACACTTTTTGCTGGGATTTGAGCCAAATTGACCACCAAATCTTTGATCATCCCCAAGCATTTAACTCTTTTGGAGTCAAATGAATAGAGGTCTTTATATGGACATGTGATTTGTAAACCTAGTTGTTCCATGACTGACAGAGGCATAAGATTATGGGAAGCCCCAGAATCTAGCATACAGTTATGTAATAGCAGGTCATGGATCACTAGAGACACATAGAAGGGAGGAGTATAAGGATCTACTTCCTCAACATGAGGGCCAAAAACTACCATGGGTCTTTATTCTTGAAGGTTGAGACTATCTGGGATGATTGGTGCTTCTGGAGGGAGCATGAAAGAGGTGACTTGAGATTGATATGTTGGCTGTTTCAACAGTCCAGTCAAGGGGACTGGGATTTTGACCTTTTCAATTTCCTTTTGCAGACTGAAATCAGGGGGGAATTTTCTATCACAACCTCTTTTGACTCTTTGTTTTCAACTGGGGGCTTGACTTCTTTTGACACAGACTTGGTATTAGGAGGAATGACTACTTTTGAAGAAGGAGGAATTTGATCATTAGACTGAAAATGTTTGTTTAGAGGTCCCTTACCTTTGTCTATGTCTTTCTGCTTTGTTGACTCCTCCTGAGCAGGTTCTTCCTTTTGGGGCAACTCTTATTCTTGCTCTTAGGTACGAGTCCTCTTCCTGGAAGATCTGAGATCATATCTTCTATTGAAATGTGCTTGCATGAAATCATCAAATTGTTTACAATAATAATCAAATTCTGCTTCATCTGTGTCTCTGATCTTTTCTTCTTCTTGCAATGAGCACCCAGCTTCATCATTCGCTTGCAAAGAGCATTCTTCTCCATCACTATTTGAAAAGGCAAGATTTGCATCCTCCAGTCTATAGGCAGCGTCCTCAGTAGAATCGTCTACTGGACCTTCCAGGTACAATGGATGTGGCACTTGATCCTGTTGATCCTTTGCTTCCCTTGGAAATATCTGCAGAGGTGGTTTCCTATACTGAGGATTGTAACCCCTATTTGGAGCATTCTGGAAATTCCTGAAAGCTGAATTCTTGGCCTCTAATTCGAGCTTGACCATTTTCTTAATCAATTTTCTCATTTCTTCCATTTTGTCTGAGTCTCTGTCTTGACTAGAAGTAGATACTTCCTCTTTGCCCCTTCTTCTGGTATCTTGCTCAGCTCTTCCTTTTGACTTGCCAGTGGAGGCAAAGTTTGCTTCCAACTCTAGTGAATCTGCCTGAGCATCATCGAGAGTGGCGGGTTTTCTTTCTCTGAGAGAGAAACCAAATTCTGAGTCAAAGGATGCTACAAAGACAACCTTAGCAGCAGTTTGATGGGGTTTCATATCAGCAGGGAGACTCAGGTACAACTTATTAAATCTCTTGATGAATTCTGACACTCCTTCATTGTGTCTTTTCTTAAGTGTATTGAACTCAATGAGACAATTTCCATGGTCCTTTTTCTCTCCCCATTTCCTGAGAAAAGTATCTTCCATATTGTCCCAAGTGGTAATAGAACGGTCAGCCAATGTCTTAAACCATTTTCGAGCTTCACCATCTAGAGATTGAACAAACAGTCTTAGGACTACATCTAAATGTTCAACATTAAAGTTCTTTGCAAAATAGCAGAAAGTCTCAAGATGTTTCTGAGCATCAACCTCATTTTCTCCATTGAATCTAGGCAAGATTTTCAGATAATCCTGGGGCATATCATTTAACACCTGGGGTAAAGCCAAAGGAGCGTATTTATTCATCAAGAAGGCTGGAACAATAGCCATTGGGGGAGGTGGAGGTAGTGCGATTGTTTGATGAGAAAGAGGAGGAGGAGGAGGAAGTGGGGTATGAATAATAATAGGAATATACTCAACTACAGCTTGAGGGGTTGAGGGGAACGAAGGTCTATTAATAGTAGATACTTCAGTTACTTCCTTGACCTCTTATACCTCCAGGGTAGGATGAAGACTATTTTTATTTCTGATGCCCTCTCAGGGTGGACTATCTGAGTAATAATAATCAGTATCTCCCACAGTGGGGTCGGGAATTTTCAATTGAGAATCTTGAGAGGAGAAGGAAAATCTTCTATAGACACTTCAGGAATTTCAGAACGGGCTGATTTCCTTTCCCTCCAATTTCTTCTATGTATAATCTGGTCAGGGTCAGACACTGAAGGTGTCTTTGGCTTAGACGTATCTAACCTCAGGTGTGGCTTACGAGGAGCCAGGACTGCAAATAGATTTATCAAATAACAAATGTGGAGTCGCCAAGGTGAGGGATCTACAACTCTCAACTCTTCATACTCACCTACCTGAAGAGTGAATTAGATTTTTTCGAGGCCCAGGGATTTTAATTTTCTCAACTTCGTTCCCCGGCAACGGCACCAGAAAGATGTTGTCACTCCTAGAGATAGCCTAGAGTTGTGATAGACCAGTGCCTAGGACATCTTAGCATAGCAAGGAGCATATAATATAATGCATGAAGTTGTCAACTTCGGCTCACATGTTATCTCCTGTAAACAGGGAAATAAAATTGAATGGGACCAAACTCTCAGAAACTGATACAGAAAAAGAAATACTGCAGAGGCAAAGTGTAAAACTCTAATATAAAAACAACAGACAATTCAGAGACAGTTTACTGCAAAGCGGGCCAGTTCAAGTAATATGTCACAGAAATCAATTATCAGAAGGTGTATGTCGTAAAAGAAGTATTGAGAAGATATTAGTTGACATTGAGCTGATACCCAGATATACAATACCACCATGCATGGGCTTACCAATCTAAGAATCCATACATGATAATAGCATTTTAAAAGCACCCTCCCAAAGAAACTAATATAGCAGAAATACGGTTTAGCTGAATAATGGAACATAATATCATGCATGAGCCATATTTAAAGTGCTTGACTGATCCGAGCATGGGCATCAACTAGGATGAATCCATACCAAAAATCAGTGAGCCACTCGCATTCCAAAACATGATACAAGAAATATGGATGAAATGAAATGTTCTATTAATATAACACAATAAAGAAGATTACAGACTGTGAAATACCAAAGACCAGAATCCTCTTTGACAGATAGAACTCCTCCTCACTGAGACCCTATGGGCTCTGAACCTTCATACAAGAATTTTACAAAATGTATGCAAAAAGCCTTTCAGTGCATCATTTTCTGATAAAATCTGGAACCCTTACAATGTATTTCCTCATGGTCTTTATAGGAAAAACTAAAACCTAGCAAAAGAGGTAGGTGATGAACATTTAATTGTATCATTAAAACAAAATGGTGGAGAAGTGCCCGCCCATACTGCTTGACGGCTTTGTAATGCTATATGTACTCCTGAGCTTGCTTCCCGGGCAAATGTTGTGGGTGAAAGTCTCTTCAAGAACACTAAAATAAGTAATATCACACAAACATCCCGTCCTTTCCCCGAAGGAAAATTCGGTTGAAATAAGACCCCGGGAGGATTGTTTTTTGTGCATCGTACCCTTGCCGGTTGCCAGACCCTAAATTAAGATTGAAAATATTCAACACACACCGAATTCCCTGGATCTTCCACTCGATACTCTTCGTCGCAACACACGTCTTCAACAAAATTCCTGCGCTTTATCAACTCTGGAGGGTTTGGCAGATTTTAACCCTTGATTCTTTAATAAAAGTCATGTTGCAATAGCCTCCCAAGATTTCCTCCATAAATTTTGCCTCTGAAAATTTGTCCCTTGATGCGGTCTCGGCTTCTGTAATGGAGGCTGTGAGTAATGGCAGATTACCTCTATTCGAACCCTGTAAAATCCGCAAACATGTTAGGAAAACCAATGCACGGGAATGCAGGCATAGTAGGGGTAATGGTGTGACAGTCTCTGAGTGGTTGACTAGTGGAGAAATGTGGGACGATGGTAATAAATGCAACAGAATAAAGTGGGGGAGTGGTCGGGAGAAGAATGCGGTAATAATTGTGGGAAAATACGTACAACGTAAGAAATCAACCAAATATGGATCCTGGGGCAGGCGTAATGCACGTGGAGAAAACTCTGGAGATAGGTGGCATGGACATTTACTCGAAATGGATGACGTGGAGTGCTGACTGTGGGAGCCGGTCAAATACGGAGATAATCAAATCCTGACCGTTCGATCTTAGGAGGAGATCGATGGTTGGAAGAGCACCGGAGGCAATAGATAGTGGGCCAGGGGCGCTATTGGCTTGGGTTAATGTTTGTATAGCTTCGGGGTATGACGATCGTCCGATGGAGACCTTCAGATCGGACGCCTGACAGCGATATCACTGCGCATCCTGGGTCGAAAAATAATGCACGATGGAGAGAAGTTTCAAGGCCGTACGCTGGGACGCGTGGTGAGCGCTGAGTGGAATCGCTGGCCGAATGGGAATTACCGCCTACCGCCGAAAGGTGGTGCGATGAAAACCGGGAATTTTTTGAACACTGGACGCGGGCGGGGACCACAAGGAAGTAGAGATGTGGTACGTTGATCTATGGTTTGATCGGACGACCCATCACGCACCTGATATGCATTCGGTAAGCACCTTTCGGCCTGACGCGTGGTTACAGCTTTTGGTCACGCGAAGTAAGAAAACATAGGGGCCAGGGACAATAGGGCTAAACCTTAAATAATTTCGAATGCGGGCTTCTAGACTTGTGTAATATATTCAATTTGGAGGCAAAGGTAAGTAACGATAGGCGTTAAAATGAATTCACGAGGTAGAGAGGAAGGATCCAGGGTGTTTAAGTAGATTTCCCATGAAATTTAAATAGGGAGCTTATTATGATCAATGT
>JAXQQM020069832.1:0-112946 GCA_034641835.2 Pinus albicaulis
TAATTTGCTTTCTCATTCAAAAGGACATTTGCGCTTCTCTCTCATGCTAACATCTAAAGCCAAGGGATATCTTTAAGTAAATGGCATCCAGGTCGTATTCTGAATGGGACTCCTACACCAAACGATGTGAGGTCTAGTCGGGACCTTATAATGGGAAGATCCCATGTATGTTGGCAGTATCCAACACCGTTAATAGAACCATACAAAGTTTTGAAAAATCTAAAATCCATAGGAAAAATAGTCTAGAAGAGAACTAAGCAGGGCCCAGATAACCGAGAGAGCCCTCACAAAGAAAAAAAGGCCCAAAGACAAGCAACAATCATTAACAAAGTGGGTGAAAAAACCCAACAACACTACAAACAAACTAGACTGTGAGAAGTCTTAAAACTAAATAGAACAAGGAACATGTTGCCCTGAAAGCTCTTACAAACTGGGCCAAATCCGAGCATAAAAAATAAAACAAGTTGGGAAACAAACCCCAACAAAAGAAACTGCAACAACATCAAATCAAGCGATAGCAAGAATGCCATTGAAAATGGGGTGCAAGCGGAGATGACATGGATAACTGGGTGATGATACATCCATGCAAACTCGAAGCAGTTTCGACTTGGACCAGAAGCACAAGCAATGATAGAGAGGGGACATTGGCGAAAAAACATAAGGCCACAATTACTTGATCATGCACAAAAAGCGGTGGCGAATTTCCCAGAAACACCACAGAGAGGACACCCACAAAAGGTAGAGGTGACCCTACCGACATGAGATGAAAATCCATAGTCATCGCGAACAGATAGATACACGAGCCAAAAAGCTAATGCGGCTAGAGTTCATCCGCCTAAACCCCACTCCCTCAACTCCATCCATTATAAAGTTACATCAATATAATTTATCTTCACACACACACATATATAAATTTATTATATTCTATATATTAATATTACATTATATTTTATAGGGATGGAATACTATAATCAATTTTGCGTTGATTAAGTGTGATATTTAGAATTCATCTTGATTTAAAAGTTCATGAGTTTATATGTTCTACTTGAGTAAAGTTATTTTTGCCTTCTTCACTTTAGCTTTTCATTGTCGTGGTGGTGCCTCATGTTTGGTCCCCACATTAAGCACTAGAATAACTATGGAAAGAGCATTTTTTTGTTTCTTCCTCATTGAATTAACATTTCAAGATAATTAAAATAATACATATGATTTCCAATTAAAAAAAATAGACTACATCTTCATACTTCAAAGAATTTTATTTTTTTTAATGTTTAATAAATTTTATTTTTAGATAAATTTTTATAACATTTTCATCTAATATTTGTGTATCATAAAATTTCATTAATTAATTGATATATTTTCAGAGTTTATGAGATAGTTTCTATTTCTCATACACATCTATTTCAAACGGTTGGTTCCTGTGTTTTTTGGATTCATTTTGTTGATCACTTTGGCTTATTCTTTTGCTCAAAATTATTTTACATCACATTCACTTTAGTATATGGATTTATATTTGGTGTCTTATTAAGAAAAAAGGGAGGTTGTGAAGCACCAAGTCCCTGTCGTTGAGTAAAAAGAAAACACGGTAAGGGAGGCAGAGACTTTAAAGCCAAATTCCCAGAGAAAAATTGTAGTCTGTACTTTGGACATGTCCAAGGGCTGTCAGAAGCTAAAGATTCCACATTACAGATGTTATATATAGATTCCAACATCCACCATGCAACACCCAGATTCACCACGCCTGCTAGAAGTGTGCCCACACGCTGTGAAAAAATTAAACTGAGTTAGCACTAGAATATAGGAAACAATTATCAAACATAGAAGAAATCACCAAGAGGAGCGTCTAAATTCAGATGTCAGAACCACACCTAAGCAGTGTACATACAACGTGGAGGCATTTTCATATAGTGACCAAGCTTGAGGTTTGCAAGGAAAGAGAGTGCATGTATGCTACTTATCCTGCCATAAATCTTGAACAATAGATTCATTATAGGTTTCCCCTACAAAATGTAACCAAACATGTATTGTGCTATAATATCATAACATGGTTGTTGTTTTTATAGGAAATCACAAAACTTCTTTCGTCACTCAAACCATGCTATTTAAGAAATTAAAGAGAGATCTGTCATACTATCTCATATTATCTAAGTAGAGAAAATAAGAACAAAAGCGCTATTGATTTACTAACTAATTATGTTATTTGGTGGAAACATAAAATCCATATGCTCCCATTCAAAACTCGACTGTATCCCATTCTAGATTAGACTTGAAAGTTGAAACAACATTTGATCAATTTCTCCTAATGGGAAAACAAAATTGGAAAGCAAGAAAATGCACTGCATATTTACAAATATAATCTTGTTTTTTAAATGATGTATGTAAAAAGCCATATTATGGATGTGTGAGTGGCGCATTGTCCATTAGGGGAATTTTGAGGTCTAAAATGGGCCTCCTAAGGAAATAATAAAATAATAGGTAAACCAATAAAATAATATTTATGAATTTGAAATTCACTTTTTGCACCACAATGTAACCATAGTTAAATTCAATTCAAAAGTTGTACCAAAATAAAATTAATAAAAATATTGTATTGATGTGACTATAAATAAGAATGATATTTTTAAGAAAAAATCATTATCATTGAACAACTAATACATTTGTCCTTTGTACTTAAATAACTTAAAATAAAATATAAATATAAATTTATAAATTCTTAATTATATTATATGCTATTAATTAAAATTTATATTATTTAAATTGTATAATAACATGTAATTAATATACTATATAAATATAATATAATATAATATAATATAATACAATAAATGTAAAGGGATATGCATTGTTTCTTTCAAGAAATATGAAATGACAATAATATATTTTTATTCAAAAAATGTGAAATGACATTTATTATGAGTACTTTACTTTGACTTTAAAAGTATTTAGAGCACTACCATGGTTAACCATGAGTTTTTATCCACCATTGAGAATGTGACAAGTAAGTACCTTTAACTCAAACAATGCCACCTAAACCATTATGGATGATGTCATCCCCTAAAACGTGGTTGGTTCTTATAAAGTGAATTTTGATTGTATATTTTCCTTAGGAGGCTCATTTTAGACCTCAAAATTCCCCTAATGATTTCCAGAAACACGGATGGCACACTGATGATCATCCTGGAAATTATGAAATAGTCCAATTTGGACAATTGTCTAACTAGGCAATATAATTTAAACAATTTTTTAACAAGCCTATTCAAAAGCAAATGCATGTATGTCAAAGTGTCAGTCAGTTTGTTTTTTGTTCATATCGTTGTGAAGATTCCCGGGGACATGAAGAGGAATTTCAAATGCTTTTTAGATCGACTGGATGGACCAACCATAAGTAGAATCAAGGCTTGGCCCTAGTCTAGATCCTATACTATAACAAGGGCTCACCACGACAAACTCTTCAACTTAACCTTTACTAGTATTTCCTGCCAGTTCCAAAATCTCTGCAGTGAGATACACATCCGCAGAGATATCTGTATCCGTTGTTTCCGTTGTAGCTGTCGTTGTAGTTGCCTTGTTCCATATCTATATATGTTGTAGCCCACCCTTCCATTTGCAGATACTCGAGACTTCAACAAACGATGGATCCGTCCCACTGGAAATTGAAATAAGAAAAACATTTCAGACCACATATTACAGAAGCCCTTTATCAAATTATTTCAATTGTTACAAAGCTTCAAGGAAGATATTCTCTCAACGAAAATGGATGGTAGCACTACTTCATTATATTCGAGGATCGAGATTTTTACACGAAATTTTATAGAAAATAAATGGATATAAACGCAAGTAAAAAATACTATTTGGGCTTCAAAATTTCATACAAATATCACTCATTACCATACATTTTTCACCTATGCTTCCATTATATCACTCATTATTCACCACCATGTCACTTCATTTTCCCTATTATTCACCATTAATGGGTCTCATTTATATTTTCCAAATATTATTTATTTTTAAGCATTTTTGAGAGAAATTCTTGATTAAATATTAGAAAATAATATATTTTACATTATATATGGAAAGTGGGTTGTTTTTGTGACATGTGTCGGTGCCAAGGAAGCTTCCAAGACACCTTTATGTGGCCTTGAAGGATCAAATTCGAATTTGAGAAGATAAACCTCATGGAGAAGATTATGATCTCATGGAGAAGATAAAGGACAAAAGGGGTTATGTGTCTAGATGGTTGAGAGATGTATGGAACTAAAGAGAGATTAGTGGATGATCATTATGAGTTTGTTACTCATCCCATTGTATAAATAGGAGTACAATCTCCTCCATTTGTAATCTTGAAGTTTTGTAATCTTAGAATTTTGGAGTATGTAATCTTAGAAGCTTAGAGTTGTAACCTTAGAGTTGGTTTGTAATGGAGATTTTGAAATAAAGAATCATACTTCGATTTTTCTTCTACATATGAGTCTCCATTGAAGTGGTGTGCTTGTGGAGTTATGGAGGGCCCCCATGGCCTCACTTGCATGCTGATTTGCTTATTTTAGGTATAATTTAATTTATGTTTTTATTTCATTTTAGATTTCAAGTTTTTGTTAAATGTTCTAATATTGGAAGAGTCTTATTGGAAGTGTTCTTGTAAGAGAACCGTAAGATCTCATACAATTATTAGATTTAGATTTATTTCATTTCAGCTTTTAAGTTTTTAGTAGATGTTCTAATGTTGGAAGAGATATTGTAGAATATGTTCTTGTAAGAGAACCATAGATCTCAAACAATTATTAGATCTAGGTTTGTTTAGTTGTTGGAAGAGATCTTGTCGAATATGTTCTTGTAAGAGAACCAAAGATCTCTGACAAATTAGGAATCTTTCTAGACCTATAGGTGGCACTTCTAAGTTTACCTTCCCGGGTTGACAGTTGAATTGAACTCTGATTGACATAATCAATTAGACACAAACATTTTGGCGCTGTTGTCGGGGATCGAACCCGGGTCACCCGCGTGACAGGCGGGAATACTTACCACAACAGGCGGGAATACCCGCGTGTTAGTGTTGTATATATAATGTTTGTAAATGTGTTTTATATAAAATATTTCATGTAGGTTTTATTTTAATTAAAAAAAAATTAATTAAAATTGTCATGCTTTATTGTTGCTGTTTTTTATTTTTTTGTTTTAAAGAAAATTGCCATGAAAAATTGTCATTAAAATTGATGTGAATTTCATGATTCGAACAAATTGAAAAAAAATGTTGTGATGTCTCACGGAATGATCAATAGAGATGGCATACTAAGGGTAGCTTACCTAGCTGAGGAGAGTCCTCCATGGCTCGGATATTGCTTGTTGTATAACAAAACAATCTGCTGCGCTCATGCAAAGAATTGGAACACAACTTCAAACAGGGAGTAAATTACTTTTCATGGTTATTAATTTAAGAATGGATTGATATTAATATTCTGATCAGAGTCAATTTCAACACTTTGATTGTCCTTAATTTGTTTTATTTGGTACAAAATTTTTGCGTAAGAATCATGAAGGAACTGGCCATTTCTTCTTGAACACACTTATGTTTTCTTTGTGCCAAGTTTTCTTCGCAGGATACAGGTTAATCAAGTGATCAGTAAGGAGATTAAATTGTGCACACAATTGGTCTTCAAACGACTAAATTCATGAAAAATTATAAATACAAATCCATGTCCACAACCACTACCTTGCACCTCCCTTTTTGCAAAAGATTTTGAATTCCACCAATTGTCAATCCATAAAGCATACCATTTCCATGTCCATTTTTCACAGCAAGATTTCTTGTTCATTCACCATGCATTTCCTTTCATCTATTCCTAACCCATCAATAAAATCCAAGAAGTTTACTTACAAACTTCTTGCCATTTTCCATTTCCATTTCCTTTTTCCTACCATTTTTCATTTTCCACCAATAAAACCCTGCTTCTACATATCATTGAGTCAAAGTCCTAGAGTCTAATTATCTTTGTACAAACACCTAGAGGCTTGCATGCCTTAATGGCAAGTACTCTTGCCAATTAACAATGGGAGTACATTAATATCCCTTGTTCGTTGGATCTTGTAGGTGACTCGACCACAACAAAATTATTCGTACCTACAAATATGTGTTAGGCATCTTGACTCCCATTGGAATCAATGGTGGGAGCTCTCGTGTTGGCTAGTGGCATTCATTAATGGCCACTAAGTCAAGAATTTCTTTCTATGTTCAACACCAGCACATTTAATCACATAGTAAGATTTATGCCATCGAGTGTTGAAGACTTGAAGACCCATATTTTGTAGCAGATGAAGCAGATTTCCTTTCATTGTTTTTTAGTTTGTCATGACTTGAGGACAAGTCAATAAATAAGGCTGGGGTAGGAAAATGTAACTTCTATATTTTGTATACCTTCCAAGCCTTATACATTTTCATCCATATTTAGCAAACTCATCAGATTCATCAGACTGTTTAGCAGAAGATCCGGCAACAGATACGACAATATAGATCCGTCTTTCATCCACAACTTGCAGAAGAAGCTTCATATATGAATTGTAGCAACTAAACATGCATGATTCATCCACTTCTGTAGGTAAGTAAGGTATGATGTTTTTTAATCTTTAATCTTGAAATTCTTTTTAGATGCTAAAATGATGATATTTGGAAAATATTCCACTATTTCACTATTCCCTTTCTCATTAAAAAAAAAAAAAATTGCCAAAAACCATCAGTTGGGGAGGGGGAATTTCACACTTCATTTTTTTCCTCATTCATATTACATCTTAACCCACATAGTCTTCCCACAATAAAAACTACTACAAAATGATGAGCATATTAAATGACTTCTTAAAATGATTGATCTCAACAAAGTGAATAATGATTGTAAACACAAGAACCAATCATTGAAAAGAGATCTCAACAAATTAAATAATGATTGTAACACAAGAACCAATCATTCAAAGATGTAAATGCTTTGCAAAAATAAAAGTTATCAAAAGATGTGCAAAGTTAAAAGGAAGTCCATGATTGAAAGATGGTTGTTACACAAGAACCAAACATCTTGTAAAAGGAAGCTCATCTAAGAATCAAATCAAATAAGTCATTGTAGTAGCTTGCATGAGGACATGCAAGAGCTTCAGTTGGGGAGTATGTTTGGGCTTCAAAATGTCATACAAATATCACTCATTACCATACATTTTTCACCTATGCTTCCATTATATCACTCATTATTCACCACCATGTCACTTCATTTTTCCTATTGTTCACCATTAATGGGTCTCATTTATATTTTCCAAATATTATTTATTTTCAAGCATTTTTAAGAGAAATTCTTGATTAAATATTAGAAAATAATATATTTTACTTCATATATGGAAAGTGGATTGTTTTTGTGACATGTGTAGGTGCCAAGGAAGCTTCCAAGACACCTTTATGTGGCCTTGAATGATCAAATTTGAATTTGAGAAGATAAACCTCATGGAGAAGATCAAGGACAAAAGGGGGTTATGTGTCTAGATGGTTGAGAGATGTATGGAACTAAAGAGAGATTAGTGGATGATCATTATGAATTTGTTACTCATCCCATTGTATAAATAGGAGTACAATCTCCTCCATTTGTAATCTTGTAAGTTTTGTAATCTTAGAATTTTGGAGTATGTAATCTTAGAAGCTTAGAGTTGTAACCTTAGAGTTGGTTTGTAATGGAGATTTTGAAATAAAGAATCATACTTCGATTTTGCTTCTACATCTGAGTCTCCATTGAAGTGGTGTGCTTGTGGAGTTATGGAGGGCCTCCATGGCCTCACTTGCATGCTTATTTGCTTATTTTAGTATAATTTAATTTATGTTTTTATTTCATTTTAGCTTTCAAGTTTTTGTTAAATGTTTTGATATTGGAAGAGTCTTATTTGAAGTGTTCTTGTAAGAGAACCGTAAGATCTCATACAATTATTAGATTTAGATTGGTTTCATTTTAGATTTTAAATTTTTAGTAGATGTTCTAATGTTGGAAGAGATCTTGTAGAATATGTTCTTGTAAGAGAACCATAGATCTCAAACAATTATTAGATCTAGGTTTGTTTAGTTGTTGGAAGAGATCTTGTCGAATATGTTCTTGTAAGAGAACCAAAGATCTCTGACAAATTAGGAATCTTTCTAGACCTATAGGTGGCACTTCTAAGTTTACCTTCCTGGGTTGACAATTAAATTGAACTCTGATTGACATCATCAATTAGACACAAACAAATACCGGAAACCAAGTCCTGAGAGTTCAACATATTACAAGAATTATTTGAAGTTCTTGCTCCCAGAAGTATGTGAAGTTCGTACTTTTGACTGATAGCTTGGTGAGAGGTTCCTATTGGGTAGATATAATTTGAGGAGGTCTCTCTCGACCTTGAACCAGTGTCCCAGATCGATGGGAAGCGCTTTCATGGCTTTCCCGGCCTACAATTCTTCTGATTGAAAAGCCGTATGGATTGAGAGGCAATCGAGCTAAAGTGTTTTGAATAGTTAGGCGAGTCAACCTTTCAAATTGAGTGCTTTTCAAGATATTCCTCCCTGGCAAGGCTGAGTTCAGTGGACCATTCTAATCTAGTCTATATTGAGCCTAGAGCCAAGTCTACCATATATGTTAACGTCGGTAAGGGGAAATAGCCAAAATTCTCTATTTAGAAGGTCAAGCCTCTTTATCTACATATGAAGCAAATCCTCCAACAGGTTGAGTCAATGCCCTCTCAAAATGCATCACACCCCCAATTCTTTGTAAAGGGTGGTTAGTCATTGAGTTTGAGTGAAATCTTATATACATATTAACAACTTCAAGTTTCAAGAAGGGAGGCACGCACATATGGTTATGGTGGTTGTATGATGCGGTTCATTGCGTTGATAACCCTCATGCTACACCTCCTATGCACCACTAGATGAGTACCTTGAAAGGAAGGTGCTCCTGATAATGCTACGAACGACTCTTTCTGGCCTGAAACTGATGTAGAAAATTGATAAATAGATAAGAAAAAAAAACTGTAAAACTTGTTTCGCACAGTGACAATTTCACAGTTGCTAAATTGATATAGAATCCAAATAATAGGATGCCATAGCTAAATATGGTTGCACACCTCTTCTTTGAACGAAGGATACCTGGCCTTAATACATGTCCGGGTGGCTTGTCATAATGGTCTCAAGATACAGGTGCAATAGCAAAATGGAATAGTAAGGCGTGTGGCCTTCATGTGGGGTCCACATGGCAGATCACGTAATTTTGGTTAAAAAAGGTACTTTCGTTATTTACAATGTGTACTTTTGTCATTTACAATCTCCACATGGCTTACAGGTGCTTGCCTGCCTGCTTGTCTGGCTCGTTGTTCCCTCCTAGAGGTGAGAGAATAAATGCAAGAGAATAGTGGTTTGATACCCTGGTACCAATGGGATAAAGCACTAGAGTGTAATCGCCAAAGATAGCGTGGTGAAGAACAAAGCATGATTTAAGAAAGTTTTGTGTTGTAGAACGCTCCAGTGCCCTACCTAAGTTCATATAATGGATATGATCTCTAAAGGTTTTTTCATACGCTAGGTAGTGAGATGCCCCTGACAGGGCTCGACCAATGGGAGAGGAGCGCTGTTGAAAGAAAAGAGCCCCTGTAAATAAGAGCCTTGTAGAAATAGCTTGGTTACACAAATATGGTTACAATGATCTCGATGATGGATTTGTACCGCTATAGCTCGATACCCTAGAGCAGGAAGCAGAAGAAAGACGTTGGAGGCAGAACTGAGCTTGCACCAACAATAGTTGCGGAGGTCGTTGGCAAAGACACCCACCAGAGTGTGACCTGTTGCAGTGCACAAGAGGAGGCAGTCCAGACGGATGTCTCATTTTTGTTGGAAGATGGCCTAAGTGTTGAGCCTGGGCAATGCACGGAGGCACTCATCCACATTGAGTCGGATTTAGAGGGTTTTGGTTACCAAGCCTGGTGGGGAGGGATGAAATCGACCCTCTTGATTGGTTTATTAATACATAGATAGAGGCAGCTGCCTCCAGAGAATGGATGGATGGAAGAGAGTAGTTAATGGAATAACTTATTGGCAATGCTGATTGGGAGCGAAGAAGGGATAGAGTAGCGATCAAAAGAACACAAATGGCCATCGAAGTCGTTCTTTGCATTTCAAATCCATCGATTTAAACTGGTTCAATTAATGGTAAACTGCATTATTGCATATGATTTCGATAATATCAAATTTTGAGCAATTTATGACGGGAAAATAGTTTTTTATGGTTCCTAATCGACATACTGCGACTAAGTCTTTATGTTCTTCGTCAGTGCACCTGTAGCTTTCTTGGCTTGCAATAGGGAAAATATGTGTTTTTACTATGCTCTTCTGAGTGAGCATAGTTTAGTTATTTAGCATAGCAGGCATAGTTAGCATAGTTCACATAGTTCACATAGTTTTTCATAGTGATTGCTATAGTTTCCACTAACCACTCTATCTAGCCCATTTAGCTTCCTATCAGATAGCCTATTTTGTAGTGAATAAGTTAGTAAGTAAACCATTCCTGTTAGCTCAGCATGGTTTCCAGGTAGCATTGGCCTCAATTTAGCTTATTGATCCAGTTGTTAGCTTCGTTAGTTGAGTGGGCATAGTTTCCTTAGTTCACATAGTGAGTTCTATTGGTTCCACTATTCCCTATAGCCTAGCAAGCTTCCGAGAATATAGCCCATGAAAAAAATTGACAGACAAATTTGAAGAGCCAAAGAAAGAAATCAAAATAGTGATTAGGATTACATTGGAATTGTTAAACAAACTCACCATCATTCCAACAAAAGAGGTTACTCTCATTTCTCAGTTCCTACTGATGATGAAAGGATCCCTTAAAGCTTCCCTTAAAAACCATGTGGATTGTGCCATTGATGCTTAAATTCCTTCCGATCTCTGCCAGATGTTAAAACCATTCTCTGGTCTAGCAAACCTATATACTCAAGTTCTCAAGCTATTGAAGAAAACAACAAGCTGTGGTTAAATGCGCTAATAGGAACAATCACTGCAGAATTCAGTCTTATAAATATTACGAATTAGAGAGTGCATTGGAAATGTTGTCATTGATGGAAAAGTAGATGACAAAGGAGGAGCACCTGAAACATCAGCCAAGGAGCAGAGGAAGAAAAAAGAGAGGTAGCAGAGACAGCAAAAAGATAAGTAAGGAGAAGCATCAGTCAAAGAAGTAGCAGAGGCAGCAGAGAGAGCATAAGACAAGTAGCAGAGGTAGTAAAGAGAGCAGCAGAGATAGCAAAGAAGCAGAGAGGTAGCAAGGCAGCATAGAAGGAACAAAGGCAGCAGGAGACAGATGAGGTGGTGCTGCAGAGTAGTGAGGACATTAGAAGAGGGCCATTTAATAGTAGATATAGAGAGACAGAGCAATGAAGATTGGAAGGGCCTGAAGTTTAATACAGTTTGTAGATGAATTATTGATCAATTATTCATTAATTGAGTTTGTATGGCATAGACTTTGATTGAAGACTAAAACCCTGTGGATCAGTACCGAATGAAGGTAATTGAATTGCTTGGGGATGAGTTGGAGCATTGCCTAAATGGTAAGGAAACCATGAAGTGGTCGAAGAAACTAATAATGAGCAAAGGCATAGCGAAGAACAGAGCGAGCGATGGAATATGAGCGGATCCGTTATCACGGCGGAAGGCGAGCCATTTTTTATGGAAACTTACATAATATTCCGAGAATCATTACCCAGCCGGAGTTTACACTAAAGGCGGAAGCGGAAGCATATATATATGCAGCGCTTTATATAAGTGTAGTGCCTTTTAAACAAAGAACCAAAGTACCATAAGGTGGGACCCTCACCCAATCGCTTCGGAGAAAAGTTGGCAACGGAACTTGTTATCAAAAGATTGCGATTGTGATTGAAGAACCGGACCCGATGGGCTTATAAACTACGATTCATATATGTTTGAGTTCCAGAGATTTGATTTGAGTGGGACCCTTTGTTCATCGCATCGCACTGCTGAAGGATGCGATTGCGATTAATCGCATCGGATCGATCGCAAAGGTATCAATCGCATTGGAGTAAGGGAAGAACATCGAAGCATCATATTGAAAGCTGCGATTGCGATTAATCGCATCGCAACCATCGCAAAGGATCCAATCGCAATCAGAAGAATTCAATTGCGATTCAACGCATCGGCACAATTGAGTGAACAGTAATCCATCGCATCGAAACAAGCCAAGATTGCGATTGCGATGAAGTCCTGGACCCGATGGGCTTATAAACTATGATTCATGTAAGGTTGAGTTCCGGTAAACAGTGAATCATCGGAATCGGAGCATTGGAATGTCGATACATTCAAATGGAAATTGTGATTGCGATCAATCGCAATCGGAAGAAGTCGAGGAGTAATGTATAGCATCGGAAAGCGTGGCAAGTGGGCCCGGATAAATGATATTCTATTGATTAAATGGAATCGACCCCTTATATCAATGTTTATAACGCTTGACTCGGGGAATATGCATACATGGTGATATATTTATATATTGTGCTAAAGTCGAAACTTATAGAAAATGAGGTGCGTGCTGGGCATTCGCTAAAGTGAATTCATGGGTCTTTACATTCCGTTGGAGAACACACACACACACACACACACACATATATATATATATGCATATATCTATGCAGTGTGGGGCCATCGCATCGACACGAAGGCTGAGCAGTGGAACATACCAATGAAGTTTGCGATTGCGATTAATCGCATCGGAACAATTGCAAAGGGTGTAATCGCAATCGGAAATCATCGGAGGAGACTCATCGCATCGGAGCACAAAACAAAGTTCGGATGGTGGGCCTGAAAGGGCATTTTATATGTTAAACATGCTTTTACTATTATGCCGAGAGCTAAAGTTGTGTTATATATAAAAGGCGCTGTTACAGATACATAGTAGTTACACCACGACAGAGCACATATCAAAATGTCTTTTTATTATTGTGCCGAGAATCAATTAGCTTGATATAAAAAGCACAGTTACATATGTATGACAGATGGCCGTTACCTTGTGACAGTGAATAAGGAAACAAATAGAGCCGAAAGGGACAAAGACACAGTCAAAGAAAAGACAAATGCGCAGCGAGCCAAGAGGCTGAATGAGTGAGCTGGAGTTTTCATTGTAATTGAATGTAAATGATTTTAATTTATATTGTTGTGATGCATTGGCAAGTCTCCGGAAGAGAACAAATATCCCACTGTAATGTTAAATTGGTACCTACAGTTATATTTTCTGAATGAGCGGATAAAAGAGATGAGAAGGCAGAAGGAAAAGAGACATGGCTGTCCATTTCGAATTCCCAGTAGAATACAAACAACCATGAAGCTAGTTTGTATAAAATAGGATAATATCCAAGGGGGAGATGGTTGATAGAAAAAAAGAATGAGAGAAGAAGAGAGTGTGCAGCAGAATTAAAGAGAGTTGAAGAGAATAAGCAAGCTGCAAGAGGTCAGAGAGTGTGAATATAGAGAATGCAGAGTATGAAGAATTGAGGAGAAAAGACAAGAAGAAGGAGGAGCTGAGCAGAGAAGAAGAAGGGGCTAAGAAGAGATGATGCAGGTATGATATGAGAATTGACGAACAACAAAGAAGATGGTACAGAACAGAGCTGATATCCAAGGTAAATCAGCAAGTGTGTTTCTTTTGAAAGAGTAAGGAAGTTGGAGCTTCCCTATCAAGTTGTAGCTTGATAGATGTCAGTTGTAGCTGACTGAGGTAGGAGCCTCCTGTAGGTTGGTGCTTGCAGAAAATAGATGAGAGTTGGTGCTTCCACATCAAGTTGTAGCTTGATAAAATGTCAGTTGTAGCTGACTGAGGTTGGAGCCTCCTGTAGGTTGGTGCCTGCAGAAAATTGATGGGAGTTGGAGCTTCCTTGCAAGTTGTAGCTTTCAGAATTGAGGTAGGAGCCTCCTGTAGGTTGGTGCCTACAGAAAATCAGTGGTGAGAGGGAGTTGGAGCTTTCCTTTGCATCATAACAATAATAAGATGTGGTTTTCTCCCTTTCTGGGTTTCCACTTATATCTGGTGTCTCTGTGCATGATGTCTATGTGTTGATGTGGTTTATCTCATACATTTAATACTTGTTTGGTCTCCAAGCTAGTCTCTAAATGAGCTCATTTAAATGTCAACCGGGGGTCGATGGCTAGCTGAAGTGTGGTGCACCATATGTGCCTAAGTAACCTCTTCCTACTTCGTTGTGTTTAGTGTTTTCTGATGTTTTTGGTTTTATGGTTTTATTTTGAAAAGGAAAAGAACTAAGTGCTAAATGAAGGAAAACTATTGGTCAAAACAGAGTGAAGCCTAAACTATGATGGTAAACAAATGAAAATGCTGAAACAAAACAGAGTCTAACTATGACTAGCAACCAACAAATACAAAGCTTGATAATGACTCTATTGTAAACTCACAACATGAAATTGAAATGAACTTGAGAAATGAACAAGCTAAGTGTAAATGAAGTTTTCTCCTAAATCACTAATCAAACAGATAACTTACAATGTACAACATCTTTATCCATGAATAAAGATTTGTTGGAAAATATGTGGAAAAGAATATTTGTAACAAGGTAAAGTTTCTACTCTAAACTAGTTTCTACTTTTGTTTTGCAACTCAATTTAACACCATTGAACCTTTCTCAAAAGTTATAGATGTCCTTTCAAAAATAGTCTTTGAGAAAGAGGCTTGTTTGTGAAATGATAAAGAAGCTGCAAAATACTCCAGACCTTATAATAATACTATCTTTTGTCCAGATAATTGTGTATGAGTATGAGTTTTGAACAAAAGAAGTTTTGTAAATAATTAAGCCTGTGAGATTGAATTTATCAACTAAGAAAAAGTAAGCTACAATGGACAACAGCTAAACTTGAAGTGTTAAAGCAATGAGTTAAAACTAAACTAAGATGCTATTAATCTACAATGAACAGTATTAAACTAAAGAGCCATTATCATACTTGAAAAGAAAGGACAAAGCTGAACCACATGCATTCTACCTCCGGAGTATTCTATTGAAATTGACATGCCATTACTCTATGAAATTACACAGTCCATCTTGTTCATCATGAATAATATGTTGGAAAAGTTTATTAGAACAATTCTGGTTGTATAAATCAATGCAATTGAAACATAAACATAAGACTGAAAGTAAATACTCATCTAAACTGTGAAAACAGAGCTAAAATACTTATCTAAATTATAAAAACAGAGCTGCACAGGAGGTAGGGGCCCTCCACCACCTGGTAGCATGCAATCTAACTCAAAATTGACTCAGCACGTTCACAGAGATGATGTTTCTTTCATTAAAGGAGATAATGACTGAAAAACAGAGTATTCACGGTTCTGTGGCAAAAGCCAAAAACTAACCAAGATCTAACCTTCTTCTCTCAGTTCCCCAAGCATATTAATAGCAAATTTACATAACAGAACTGGAGAAAATAAAGGGATAAGTGTCTTTCCTAATAGAAACCAAACTAGGACTCTGATCATGATCACGTAACAGAATCTGGACTGTCCTTGTCCTGTTAGGAGTCTACTTCCTAGTTTGATTCCCACGTGCTTAACCACCTGTAGAATTGTGCTTAGACTTTGTAGGGAGCAAGGAATGATGTGGATGAAGTCTGGAATTTGCCCATATGCGCCTTTCTTTGAGACGACACCTGTAACCCACTCAAACTGTAAAACAGCTGCAGAATCGCCGGTCAGCTACGGAATGTCTGCATTCTGTAGCTATTTTGCAGAAAATTGTTAAAATAGAAAAAATCATGAAAATACAATATGTTAATCAATTGCATGTAACCTTTAAGCAATCCTAATCATTCTTCATTGATTTTAGGCTTATGAAGTGATAAAATAACGATGAAATGAAGTGAAGGTTTGTAAAAGAAAAGGCAATTCTAAGGCTCAACATACCCCCACTGCAAGACTATTGCATGTCCTCATGCAATTTCATCAAAACTTATTCCATGTGCTTTGAAACCTCTGTTAGAACATCCAACCTTATCTTTCTGCTTCTTTTGGCCCTAATCTATTTTCTAATCTCTGTTAATTTTTCAGAGATTAGTTCTTCATCTTCCTTTTGTAGTGGAGTGTCAAGTTTATTTTCAATATCCATGTCAGTTTCTCTTCTTCTGCTCCATCAAAAGATTTGACAAAATATTTTGTAATCTCCTTATGGAAGCCATCAAATTTCTCTATAAAATTTAGCTTCCCTTCTTATTGTAGTAGCTCCTTGACTTGTGGATATCCTTCCAAATACTTGACTTCAACTGATTGTGTCCTGACAATTAGCCACATTCCTCCTTTGTGCGGATTATCTTCCTTTCAGAATTACTTTTCTATGCTTGAAGCTAGATTGACTACAGAGTATAATGCTTTATTTTGAAACTGTATCTCTGTGTCTGAAGATGGATTAGTTGAAGAATGATGCTTCACCCTTAGAATTACCTTTCTGCACTTAGAGATGGATTGGCTGCAAAGTGTAATGGAAGTGAATGGATGGAGGTAATTAAGCTATAAGGGAAAATGAAGTGGCTATGTATCTGATGGAGAATTTATGATGACCTTGTGGTGAAATATGGAATGTTGGATAAGGGATATGGCTAATCAATTCGAATGATAGGTTGTTTAGGAAACACATGATTATACACATTGTATCTATTTCATGTTTTGACTTTTTGCTATTAAAATAATTTTCACAATTTACCTTAGAATTTTGACCTTGTTAATTGCTGTGCTTGATGTTGTTCCTTTGGTCCTCTTTGAGCATGTTGGTCTTCAAAACAGAATCCTTCAATTTCCTGTAATCATCATCTCTTTGTAGGTTGTACAATTGAGTCAGAATTGCTGAATAAGATGTGGCTGCAACATGCAATCTGTAAAAAGAAATGATGTATGAATATGGAAGATGGATGTGAAATGTGATGGAGTGAAAGTGGAATAGGACTTGTGAAATGAAATGAAAATGGCGTGAGATGGAGTGAAAGTGGAATGGACTTGTGAAATGAAATGAAAATGGCGTGAGATGGAGTGAAAATGGAATGGACTTGTGAAATGAAATGAATTTTGGAATTTCTCTCAAATGGTACATCAGACTTCCCTGAAATTTTTTGAGGTTGTTACCAATATTATTATGCATCTTCCGACGAAAAATCTCTGCCATTGGTTACACGGATCTCCCGGAAAATGAGAAATGGCTGTAGGTGAAAGTGGCCAATTTCTTGAAAAATACACACTGAAATTTTCTGAAATTTTCTGTGTTTATTCACCCTTCCTCATTGCATCTACCATAAAAATTTCAGGACCAACGGATGCGACGAAAAATCTCTGCCATTGGTTACACGGATCTCCCGGAAGATGAGGAATGGCTGTAGGTGAAAGTGGCCAATTTCTTGAAAAATACACACTGAAATTTTCTGAAATTTTCTGTGTTTATTCACCCTACCTCAATGCATTTACCATAAAAATTTCAGGACCAACGGATGCACGGTTTGAAAGTTATGATAAAATCAATTTCTGTCCTGTTTCACCCTTCATTCTGCCCAATGTTGCAACAAAAAAGTACGCCACGGACTCATTTTAAGGCCAAATTGAGTGATTCCAAAGGGAAACTGTGTATTTTTACCTTCTCCACTACCACATGCTTTCAGAATTTCATTTTGATGAAGAAAAGGTGCTGTTGTGCAAAAATACTCAAATCTGTCCTATTCTGTCCATAATGCTGAAAAATGAAAATCTGCCTGAAAAACCCTTCTGAAATGCCCTTGAAAATTGTTTTTTTCCAAATTCTGTCCGCGTTATACTCAATTTATCATATTCTGAGAAAACCCAGAAGCTCAGAATTTTTTATTTCTGCTCCAATCTCTTGCAATATTTGCGCCAAAACTGCCTTCTGGAAAAAGTTGCAAAAAGACGAAAACAGGCTGCTTCAGCAATAGCTGCAGAAACTGCCACTTTCCGCAGCTGTGGTTGAATTGACAAGAAGATGAACATGCTGCTACAAGAAACTAATAAAATGTACTGCTGCAAGTTGTTGTTGATTCCATAAAACCATTAGTCTTCATCAAAGCCAACATTTATGGTACAATTCTTACCATGCGAATAAATGTGTCGAAGTCGAGCATGGGAAGAAATCATTGGATTACCGATCAATAATGAAAATCGTTAACCAATGCGAGACAACTCACCGATAATGTAAATAAGTGTCAAGGTACCTCAGTGCATCTTGACAGGGACGAATGAATGTGTCGAAGTCGAGTCGCCTGCAAGATTTGACAATCAAGAGACATTGTTGTATTCCCATTGTTATCAACGAGGAGGCTTGCCATTGATGAATGCAAGCTCCAAGACACTTCAAATAATCTCTAATCTTGATCCCAGATAAAGTGTCGAGGTCGATGGGACAAGATCTGTTGGAAGGTGGACCTTAAGGAATTCCACATCATCCAACTCGAGCATAGAACCAAGAATGATTTGAAGAACCATGAAAGATTGAAACCATCATGAAATTGCAAAAATTATTGTGAACTTTGCCCGCCAGTTGCCTGGTTTTCAAGCAAAGCCCATGTCCAATTGCGCCAGCAAGCTGGTTTTCACAATAGGACTTATTTTTCTCTTTACTCTTTTTTTTTTTTTCTTTTTTTTTTTTTTTTATGTCCTACTCTACTTGAAAAAGAAAATCTTGTTCAAGTATATGAGTACTTCCAATGGAACCATGTCTGTAACAAGATGATAGATAAACTCATATGCAGGTTTGAAAAATACTCTTTGACATGTACCAGTATATGAGATGCCAACTGTCTTGATTTAGATGATGTCAGAAGATATTGAATAATTGAGCATTGGAATCCGATGACTGAATTGAACCAAGATTCAATGTAATCTTGTCTTCCTTGTCTTTCCTCTATCATGAAATGCAAGTCTTCGGAGATGTGATCTTCATTCATAGAATCTAGTGATAGGCATGCATGAGACTTTTCAATCTCTGGTTCCAATATCTCCTCTTTATCAATAGACATCCCTGATTCTTGGACCTTATCTGAGTCTTCTTCTTCTGGTTTTTGTTCTTCAATGATAGCTGGTGAATCATTTTGCAATACCTCAGAATTGTAAGTTGATTGAGGTGTTTTATTGTTGGGGATATGAAATGGTTGTGGAGGTAGTGGAGTGGGAATGAATTTTTGGGGTGCTTGTGTGGATGATAATGGAAAAGGTTGAATTGAGGTCAAATGAGGGTGATATTGATGTTGTGGTGGAGGCGAATGGTATGAATAACATTGATGATGGTATTGAGGATAGAGAGGGAAAGATTGAGGATATGGTGGATTTCCTTTATAGGGCCTTTGCCAACTTTGTTGCCAAGATTGGTTTTGAGGTTGGGATTGATATGGCCAAGGTTTCCAAGGTTGGTTTTGAAGTTGGGATTGAGATGGCAAAGGTTTCCAAGGCTGGTTTTGATGTTGGGATTGAGATGGCCAAGGTTGCCAAGGCAAGGGTGTTCTCCAATTACCTTGAGGTTGTTGTGCATAACCTTGAAACTGTGCATAAGGATATTGCATCATATTGGGTTGATGAGGCTGCCATAGTCCTCTTGGAGCTACATAACAAAGTTGCTCTTGTGCTTGATTTGCTCCATTATCCTTCTGGTAAATTGCCTTCAACCCTGGTAATGATGGGCAATCTTTAGTAGTATGTGATCCTGCACAAATTTTACACATTTTAATGTTATCAAGTGGACATTCATGCAAAGTATGTTTCTTTCTACATTTAGGGCAAAATATAAATGAAGCAACTTTTTGCTTGTTTTGCATTCTTAGCATGTCAGTTTGTTCATTTAAATTACCAAGAATGTTTAGCAAATTGTTAGGTTTAGTTTGACTTACCAATCTTGATGCTGACTTACTTACTCTTGCCATAAATGGATCTTGAGGGGATCTTACACACTTTGCTTTTCCTCTTGATATGTTCTTGCATAGTTCACAAATTTCTTGAAATGACAATCGATAAACATCTCCTTTTCCCACAAGATTAAGAAGATCAATCCATTCATCTTTTATAGCATTTAGTAGGAGAGTTTTTAATGCATCTGATCCTAAATTATGCAATTTAAATCTTTTGATATTATAAGTAAATCTCTCCACTAAATCTTCTAGGCTTTCATCCTCTTTTTGGTTCATCTTAAAGACTTCATTTCTAAGGTCATGGTGCATGCAATAACCTTTATATTTTTCCAAAATACTCTTTTCATATCATCCCATGTCCTTATAGAATTTGTTCCTAAAGTCATGAACCATCTAAGAGCTCTATCCTTCAATGTTGCCGGAAACAAATTCAATTTTTGAATGTGCAATGAATAGCCATAAGATCTACAAATTATTTCAAATTCAAAAAGAAAAGTTTCCGGGTCTTCTGATCTCATACCTTTGAAATTAGGAAGTACATATGGATGGATGTTCTTCATTTGAATGTTGATATCAGTTTCTTGAATAGGAAATCCAAAAGGATCTTCCTCATTGTCATCATCTCCATCCATTTCTTCAACCTCCTTTGTCACCTCTTCTTCTACCTGCAAATATGAATTCATGATGTGGATGTGTGGCTCTTACTGCACCACATGATATAGTGGGTGTGGTAGGTAATTGAAGTTTTTGTTTTTGTTTTTTTTTTTTTTTTTTGGATGTAAGAAGTAAGGTTACCTAGTTACACTTCCTCGGCAACGGCGCCAAAATGTTTGGTCTCAACCTAGTCTCCTAAATTGAGCTCATTTAATTGTCAACCAGGGTTAGTAAACTGCTGAAGTGAAGTGCACCATATGTGCCTAAGTAACCTCTTCCTACTTCGTTGTGTTTAGTGTTTTCTGATGTTTTTGGTTTTATGGTTTTATGTTTGAAAAGGGAAGGAACTAAATGTTGATGAAAAGCAGTTGTTGGTCACACTAGAAACAATTCTAAATCATGTGTGGTATGCAAAACTAGACAGTAAATCACAACACAAATTTAGTCCAATTCATTTGTTAGACACATGTTGGAATACTTCAAGAAAATGATAAATTTAGTGCAGTGAGGTTTTCCTAAACAACAATTTACCATATCACAAAGTAGATCTTATCCATGACTAGAGATTTGTTTGAGTATATTTGGAGAAGATAGTTCTGCAACACAGTGAATAATTCTACTCTAAATTCATCAAGGCTACTGAAAATAATCTACTCTGCAACCTAAATTGTCATTACTAAACCTTATTCGGAAGTTAAAGTCCTTTGGAATAATTTTGAGGAAAAGGCTAGTTGCACAATTATAAGAATCTGCAGAATAATCAAAGCCATGAAATGATATTACCAATTCCTGTCTGCATAGTGATATGTTGGAAGAGTTTAATAACAGGAGTGGATTTTTTGTAAATAATGAAGGCCTTAGTCTAGTAGAACAGAACTATCATTCAACTAACTAGTGAGACTTGGCTATACGTTAAGCAAAACATGAACGAGAATGCAATTAATCTATTTTGAAATACAAATGACAAAGTTAAGCTAAAGTTCAATTAATCAAACTGAAAACACAGTGACCACAACTGGGCTAAAATGCAATTATTCAAACTGGAAAGATGGTGAGCAGAATTAAACTAAAATGCCATAAGCCTAACTTTGAAGTACAATGAACTAAAGCGCTTTTTAATCTCCAGAGTATTAAACCACAGTGAAACTAATCTATTGCATATTACGAAAACAATTCTGGCTGTACTATCTAATGCAAATTGACATAAAACATACAGTTCGAAATGAAAAACACAATTAAACTCCTAAAATATCACAGTTAATTCCCATTCATCATTAGAGGTATTTTGGAAGAATTCATTAGAATAGGACTAACTGTAATATGTAACGTAAATGAACATGGAAACATGAAATTAATAAAACTATTGAAATTGGAAATTGAAAACTAAATCAAGCTAAGGCTACTTATCTAAATCATAAAACAAAGCTGCACAGGAGGCAGGGGCCCTCCACCACCTGGTAGCACGCAATCTAACTCAAAATCAACTCAATACGTTCACAGAAATGATGTTTCTTTCATTAAAGGAGAAAAAGACTGAAAAATAGAGTATTCACGGTTCTGGAACCTAACAGCAAAAGCCAAAAACTAACCAAGATCTAACCAGCGTTGCTTGGTCTCCCAGTACACCATCACCAAGGCTGTAGGTAACAATGCCTTCGAGCTTAGTATTCCACCATTCCTTGTTCTGCACCCAGTCTTCAATGTGGATCGCCTTCGTCCTTACTTTCCACCTCTACTGGACACCTCGGACATTGCAGAACAACTCACACCAACAGAGTTAAACCCAGACTGCATGGAACAGGCCACCACAAATTGTATCATGGACATGCAAATCAAGAACACTCGTCAACAGCAGATCCAACTGTATCGGGTTGTCAAAGCTGGCCAACTCCTGCACCAAGGAAAGTGGTTCACCAGGGACCAAGTTCAGCAGAAATTTCCTCATCTCATGGAGGAACTTAACGCAATGGGGACTATTGCTTCCTAAGGGGGGAGGAATGATCCAGGTGGATATTGGTGGCCACCCACCTATTCCACTTGGCCCCCCACCATTGTCTCTTTCAGTTTTTCAGTTTCGGCATAACTTACTATTTTTAGCAGTTTTTTGGGTCCTGAACTTTCGGAGCTGTTTTGAGGCCCTACTACATCATTGGCATAACTTACTATAGTCCTCTGATAGAGCCTTCAATTTTTTTGGGATCTATTTTGATTCCTTCTTTAGAGATGATGTGGCCGAGGAGTTTTCCTTCCTCGAGACCAAAAAATGTTTTCTTGGGATTCAAAGACAGGCCATATTTCCTACATTTTTGGAAAAATTTTCTTAAGTGGACCAACTGCTCTTCATCGGTCTTGGAGTAAACAATCATGTCATCAAGGCAAATGACTATGAAGTAGCCTATGTCTTATGAAAAGGCTATGTCCATGGCTCTTTGAAAAGTGGCCCCTGCATTCGTCAATCCAAACGGAATTTTAACATACATGAATGTGCCCCAAGGAGTGGTGAAGGCAGTTTTGTGTTGATCACTCGGGAATACTAGCACTTGGTTGTAACCTGAAAAACTGTCGAGTAGTGAGATTATTTTAGAGCCAACTACCTTTTGTAGTATGTGATCCATTTTAGGCAAGGGATAGTTGTCTTTCAAGGAGGACTTATTCAGATTTCTAAAGTCAATGCAAAGTCTGATCTCTCCGGTTTTCTTCCTAACTAACACAAGGTTGGAAACCCATTCAGAGTATCTAAGAGGAACTATTATCCCGACGTCATAAATATTTTTGATCTCTTGTTCAACTAGAGGTAATAAGATAGGGTTTATTCTTCTTAAATTTTGTTTGAAAGGTTTATGGTTCTCCTTGAGAGGGATTTTGTGTTGAATAATTCTTGTGTTATAAGATTTTAAATCTTGATACCCCCATGCAAACACATCTTTAAACTCTTTGAAGAGCTCAATATATTTCTGTTTTATGTGAGGAGGAAGGGTCTTAGAAAGTTTGATCATTTTAGGTTCCCTAGTGTTTCCTATGTTGTATTCCTCTACATCGGCCTTAGTAAACTCTATCTTTGGTTTCTTAGCTACATCATTAAAATCGAACAACTCTTCCAAAGGTGCAAGGCCTCTTGGTAATGTGTCATTCTTACAGTGTAAGACTTCAAGGTCTCTTTGGTCTAGGTCCTCACACATCTCAGCTTTATAAGGATGTGTGATCAGATTTATATCAGCAAAAGAGGGCAACTCTGATTCATGATCTCTATCTTCAGCAGGACCATCTTCCCTATGTTCTAAACTAGGTTTAGTCAATGTAAATTCATTCCTAAATTGTAGGAAATCATCAATTTGTTCATCACCCTCAAATACCTGCCAATGATTAATGTTTTTGGGTACCGTAGGGTGATGTTTGACTTTGATAGGGTTTTGTTCATTTGCAAGTGGTATTTGGCAATTACTGGCAGCAAAGGCGAGCTCGTTGGCAAGGCTATTTTGGGCTCTAGGAATGTAGGTGAGCTCATATTTCTTGAAAGTTTTGAGGAGGTCTAGGGCTGCATTTCTATACTCTCTTAATCTTGGGTTCTTGGCTGAGTATTCACCTTTGATATGTTTAATGACCAACTCTGAATCTCCCTGGGCTGATATTTTCTTAGCTTCTAAGTATTCAAGCAAGTGTAAACCGAGGAGGAGAGCCTCATACTCTGCAATGTTATTAGTACATTGAAATTCCAATCTGTAATAATGGCCCTCATTTGTGGTATGTATCCAAACATCAGCCCCTGAACCGGCCTTGCCACATGAACCGTCAAAGCTCATGTTCCAAAGTGTTTCTATTTCATGTTTATCACTGAGTTTGTGTTCAGGGTTGATAGAGTTTTGGTTATCATTTTCCTCATTTGAGGGTGAGTATGAGTGTTACAGTGGGCCTAGCTCTTTCACACTTCCTTTTACTTGTGAACTAATCTCATTCTCATTATATAAGATAAAAGAATCCAAATCTGAATGTATGGAATAAACCGGGGTGTTGTTAGGCCTCTCTAGGCTACTCACCATATATTTCATGTGGGATTCTCGGTACAATCTTTTAGTTTGATTGAAAACGGGGATAGTAGCATAAGACCTGTCAAGTTGGAGGTTCCCCGGAAGTTTGGCTCCCCAAGATAGAGACAAAAGCATGCCATATTTGGGGGGAATGTCAGCCACGACTATATACATGACCATGCTCTTAGCAGGGATTTGTGCCAGATTGACACATAAGTCCTTGATCAGGCCCAAGCATTTAACTCTGCTTGAATCGAAGGAATATAGATCTTTGTAGGGCTTGGTTATTTCTAGAGTCTAGCATGGCATTATGTAGGATTTCTTCGTGTATGTTTAGGCTAACATAGAATGGGTGAATGGCTCCTTATTGGTATTTTACATCTACTTCGGGTCCAAAAAACAACTCTGGTTTATCATCTGTCAAATTCAGAGTGTTGTTATCATTTCCTATGTTCAAGACTTTCAAGACTTGGGAGCGGTACATATGCTGAGCTACCAGTTCAGTGAGAGGGATGGTTATTTTGATTTTAGCGATTTCTCCTTCAAAACTGAAAGGTACTTTAGTTTTAGACATATTTATATCAGTTTTATCAACCATAAATATTTCCACATTTTTAATTTGCTGATTTTTTTTTGGGGCTTTAGTCATTAGAGTTTTCTCAGGGCCACTAGCAGAGGTGCTAGGAAAACTTGTGTCAACTCCTGGTTGGCTAGTTTTATCCTTGTTGGGATTAGTTTTCTTAGCCACGGTGTTGTTATTGTTTGTTGTTCTTTTAAGATTGTTCTCGGGAGTTTTCTTAACAACAGTGTCTGAGTTGTTTTTTCCTGGAGTTGTCTTAGTTTTTTTTACTCCTAAGATCATATTTCCTATGGACTTCCATTATGGCATTTTCTAATCCTAGTTCATGGTCTTTTGAATCTTCATAGCTCGTTTCGTCTTGGTTTGAGGAGAAAAAGCTTTTTCTTCTTTTGTGAGAAAAACCTCACCCTCATTATCAGAGCCTATTAAGTTTAGATGATTCTCATCTGGTTGTTCAATATCTCTTTCCCCTTCGTCAACATAGTTATCTTGGAAGGGTGGCCTGATTTTTTGATCATTTTCCCTTGGTCTGTTTTGGGGTGGGTCTCTTCTAAAATTTTAATTCCGGTTTCTGTTTTGTGGATTTGTTTGGTTGTCCCTAGGGGGTGCTCTTTCATTTATGCTTATTCTCTCCATCATTCTTTCCATGGTCCTAAGAAGGTTGTCCATCTTGGAATTAGATGAGGAGGTGGAGGGCATGGTGTCATATTTGTATGTTACCCTTTTTTTGATCTTAGCCTAGCTCTTTTTCCAATTAAGTTGGACTCTACACTTATAGCTCCTTTTTGCATGTCTTCTAAAGTTAGGGGCTCTCTTTTTCTTAGTTGATAGGCCATATCGGGGTCAAAACCCTCTGGGAATTTAGCTAAGGCTAGGCCTAATGGGGGTTTCATGCTTGGCGGTAGTGTGTTGTAAACACTGTTGAACCTAGTGAAATAGTCTTGGACACTTTCTCCCGTGTTTCTTTTGAGATTGCTATATTCCAAAAGGATCTGAAGCGAGTTTTTCTTGATTTCCCATTTGTTTATGAAAGTTTGGTAAAGGGAAGGGAGATCATGTATGCTATTGGGAGTTAGGCTTTTGAACCATTTCTTAGCTTCTCCTCCTAAGCTTTGGGCAAACATCCTCATCTTCATGGTTTCCTCTTCTAATTCCATGTAGTCAAAAGCATCATTCATTCTATCTACATGCTGTTGGGCAGTGTAGAAATTTGCTGAATAATGATTAATTATCCACCGAGATTATCCTGATCACATATCAATTCGAATTCATATGCAACACATAATCTCTTCCACTCAGATCATCACACATGCGGAAATAAAACAAGCGATAGCACATCAAATCATCATACACATTAACACAGTATGTATGGGGAAAGCTTATAGCTGAAAACCCCGCAGCTATTGTGTATATTATAATGGAGAAAAAATGTAACAAACTCAGTACAATACTCCTCACAAGTACTCAGTACTTTCTCATAAAGTTACACACAAACTAGCTTGGTTTTGAACAGGTCACAGGTTCAAAACACACCCACTAATTGCCTGCCTCTATTGCGAAATCAAGGCTGGTCTAATGAGAGATCCAAGGTTCGAATCTCCTTGGCTTGAAAACACAATCATCATGGGAAATTCCTCCAAGTGTGGTGCAAATATCATGCACAACTGATGTCGCCACTGATATCTAACTCAACCCTTTCATCTACCTCTTTCACTGGTCTCCACTGAACTGTCCATGCACTGTAGTGAACTGATGTGTTATTGAGTTGAATAATGAGTTACTAATTAGTGAATTAAATAATATTTAATTCACTCCACTCATTACTATTTGATTAGCTAGTTAAACTAATCTCAACCAGTTCAACTAAGTTAAACCGAACACAACTCCACCAACTGTCTCATCAACTCCACCAAACTTCTGCCACTGAAGTCCTAACTGAAGTCAACCATGCATGAGCTCACCAAACCCTTAGGAATAGCGTAATTCCTCTGTCAGATGCATGAGCCACTTCCAAGGCTCGAATTGAAGTGCTCCAAGAGAGTAAACTGAAGTTTATAGTCCAAATATTATTAAGGGTAAATAATATTTGACTTCCCTATTTTAAGGAGAGGCAGTCTAAAAATAGACTTCGACCTATAGGTCCAAAAAATAGAGGTCCATCTATTTTTACCAACATGACCAATACTCCAAGAATAACATACCGCAATCCCCGGACCATGCTCCATATGTCTAAAAATAGACATAGTCTAAAAATAGACATAGTCTAAAAATAGACTTTGCGCCAGAATTTGCCTGCGGGCCCACTTAGTGAAGGCGACTTCATTTCACTAAGCTCCATCATCTTGCTGCATTTTCAACACTCCCTCTCAGCAAGATATGGATTATCCGCAACCCCTATCCTGCCTCTGTGGAATTCAAACTTGCTCCTGGTGAGCGCCTTCGTCAAGATGTCGGCATCTTGATCCTCCGTGGGAACATATGAAAGCATCATGATTCTCCGCTGAACACAATCTCTGATATGATGGTACCTGATGTCGATGTTTTTGGATCTATCATGAAATACTAGATTAGCTGAGAGTTTAATGCAACTCTGGTTATCACAGTAAATCACTGTAGGCTCCAAATGCAACCCGAACAATCCAACGAGGATCTTCCTCATCCAAATAGCCTCGCATGCAGCTAAGCTAGTTGCCATGTACTCAGCCTCTGCTGAACTGAGTGCCACGGATCTCTGCTTCCTGCTATACCAGGAAATTGCTATCGACCCAATGCTGAAAACTCCTCTAGATGTGCTCTTCCGGTCCGTTGGGCTCCCTGCACAATCTGCATCAGTGAAGCCAGAAAGCTTCGCTCCATCCTCCTGTCTGTACCATAGACCATATCCCGATGTGCCACTAAGATAACGCAATACATGCTTCCCTGCCTTCCAAAAGAGCTTGGTAGGCTTAACCATAGCTTGCAAAAGCTGGTTAACAGCATAGCATATATCGGGTGGTGTATTGACCAGATACATAAGCGACCCCACCAACTATCGATAGACAGTGGCATCCACTACCTCCGCTGAAGTAGCATCCTCCTTCCTCCAACCACCAGGAAGAGGAGTGTCAACAAGCTTGCAGCCTTGCATGTTGAACCTCTCCAGAATCTCCCGGGCATACTTGCCCTGAGAAACAAATAGTCCTCCGTTGCGCTGCCAAATCTCCAATCCCAGGAAATAATGAAGGATGCCTAAGTCCTTCATCTCAAACTCTCGTGCAAGATCCTCCTTGCATGAAAGTATCAACTGCTCATCGCCAGTCAAAATCAGATCATCTACATACAGTACGATGATCAACAGCTTCCCCTCCACCACAATCTGGTACAGGTTTGGATCCGCCTCACTCTTGGAGAATCCAAGCCCGGTGAAGTAGCTGTCTATCCGAGGGTACCAAGCACGAGGTGCTTGCTTCAGCCCATACAGTGCTCTCTTGAGTCGGCACACATGCGACTCACTGCTGAAGATCTCAAAACCTTCAGGCTGCTCTATGTACACCTCTTCCTCAATAACTCCATTGAGGAACGCAGTCTTCACATCCATCTGATGAATGTGCCACCCCATCTGCGCTGAGAGAGCAAGGATCGTCCGTATGGAAAAGTACCTTGCGACAGGTGCAAAAGTCTCCTCATAGTCAATCCCCTCGATCTGTGAGAAGCCACGGGCGACAAATCTCGCCTTGTACTTCTCCACACTCCCGTCGGCCGCCTGCTTCACCTTGTAGATCCATCGCGAACCTACAACTGATTTCCCAACCGGTCTTGGGACAATCTCCCATGCACTGTTCCTGATGATCGAATCATATTCTTCGATCATGGCATCAACCCATGTGGGTTCCTCCACAGCTTCCTCAAAAGAGGATGGCTCCGTCACAACACATTGACTCACAAGAGCCATGTATCCAGTGTACCGATCTGGTGACTGCCTCTGTCTGTGCTGTGCTGTAGGTGGTCCTACAACCTTCTCTGCATCTCGAGCCAGTCGCTCAGCTTCTGTAGTGCGCATGCGCCCTCCGATGGTTGGCACTGCATGGGTGGTTTCTTCCACCTCCTGAACTTCCTCTTGTGGCTGATCCACATCCGGAAGCTCCTCCTTAGGAACTAACAGCTCCTCATCTGCATGCAAGTGTAGCTCCCTCTCAAGCAAACACTGCATGGCTTTCTCCTCCTAAAACTTGATATCCCGTCGCACAACAGTCTTGCGACTGTCTGACAAATACACCCGATAGTTGTGAGGTGTATCGGTGTACCCCACAAATATTCCAACCTCTGCGGTCGGATCCAGCTTCTTTCTGGCATCCTTCGTCACATGCATGTAGACAGGTGAACCAAAAATTCTCAAATGAGAAATGTCAGGTCTCTTACCAGAATAAGCCTCCTCCGGTGTACTCATGCCAAGAACCTTGTGAGGACAACGGTTCTGCACATACACTGCTGTATTGCATGCCTCACCCCACAAGTGAAGGGGTAGGCCCTGATCATGCAACATCGCCCGTGCAGCACCCACGATCGTTCTGTTCTTCCGCTCAGCCACCCCGTTCTGCTGTGGGTTATGGGGTGCGATGAGCTCTCTCCGAATCCCTTCTACGCTGCAAAACTCCTTGAATTCAGCCGAGATGAATTCACCACCGTTATCACTCCTTAGAGCAATCACCTTCTTCCCCGACTCCTTCTCGACCAGTGCTTTAAACTCATAGAACTTCGCGAATGTATCGCTCTTCTTCTGCATGAAGAAGATCCAGCACTTTCGAGAGAAATCATCAACAAAGATCACATAATACCTGTGCTTTTCTGTCGAAGCAACTGAGAAAGGACCACACACGTCTGTGTGAACTCTCTCAAGGATCATCGCGGTGCGACTATCCTTCTCGTGAAAGGTGGCTTTCACATACTTCCCTAAAGTACACCCCTTGCACTGATCTGACCGCGCAAGAGTGCCCTTAGGAAGCCCAGTAGAAATCTGCTGCAGAATCTTCAAAGCTCCATGGTGAAGGTGGCCCAATCTCCTGTGCCACAGTTCGCCCTCATCATCCCGGCTCACCACTTCTCCCGCCTTGCATGCCATAGCTGCGCAGCCATCTACCTGCAACCGATAAAGGTTCTTGGTTCGAACCCCTATCTTCCGGGTCTCTCCAGTAGTCTTACTGCGCAGGAAGGCTTTTCCTTCGCTGAAGACCACATCATACCCCTTATCTTCCAACCTCGCCACAGAGATCAAGTTCTTCTTCAATCCAGGTACATGCATGACATCCTTCAACACGAAGGGTTTACCAGACTCCCTCTGAAAGGATATGGTACCGATACCAGTCGCACTGTATCTACCATCATCGCCCATCTCGATGTGCATGCCCAGATCTTTGTCCTTCAGATCTGAGAACAAATCCTGATCTCCCGTCATATGAAATGACGCACCACTGTACAAGAACCACACCGATCCCATCACAATTGAAACCAAGCATGCGATTAGTGAAAAGTCAAGCTTGAACTGCGAAGCCAAAGCTTCTCCATCTGTAGATCTTCCCGCTTGCTTGTTTTTCTTCTTCTTCGGAAAATTGGTAGCATAATGTCCGTGATCATGGTAGTGAAAACACTTCAATTTTGCCATATCCTGCTTCTTTCCCTTTGCACCGGAATGAGAAGTTTTCTTACCCTTCCCCTTCTTTTCTTTGGCAGCCAAAGCGCAATTTTCTTCATCAGCTCCCTTTGATGAAGATCCGTCCCCGGTAGTCCTCCTTATCTCCTCCTGCATGAGATCCGCCCAAAGGCGCTCCCATCCCGGCAACTTCTCCCGACCATTGACACTATCTTGATATGAATGCCAAGCCTTCGGAAGACCAAGGAGAGCCAGGTCCACCATGTCCTCATCTTCGATAGTCACCCCCACACTTCCCAGCTCATCTCTGCATTGAGTGAACTTCGTGAGGTATTTGGCGATACTGTCGCCTTTCTCCATCTTGATGTTCCTGAGCTTATCTTTGAGCACCAGCTTCCTTTGGTCGCTCTTACTCTGGAATAGATCCGTCAAAGCTTTCCACATTAAATATGGAGAAGCCTTTCCATGCAAGCTGGATACAATATGATCCTTGACGCCCTCCAACAGGATCCTTCGACATTTCACCATCTTCTTTTGCCAGGCTTCGACTTCAGTAGGATCAGTGGGCTTTTGGACATCTGTATCTACGAAATCCTTCAGACCATTATCTTCTAATACTGCCTCCATGCGATCCTTCCATGCAACATAATTCGAATTGCCTTCAAGAGCATATTCGAGTCGCAAACCGTTGAAAGACATTTTCAACTCCGGCACCAAGAAAACAAAACTGCTGCAAAATTCGAATTCCAACTCAAAGCTCAACCACTCTTGATCTGTGAGAACAAATTATTTCTAGCACAGAGATCGACTGCAGGGGCGTTTACTGGATATATCACCTTCCAGAGGAAAGGATGGATCCAGAGGCTACCTGGCCCGCATGCAGACTCTGTCTACCGAAATAAGTTTGTAATCACTGTGATGATCAATCTCTGCTTCAATAGCTCTGATACCATGTAGAAATTTTCTGAATAATGATTAATTATCCACTGAGATTATCCTGATCACATATCAATTCGAATTCATATGAAACACATAATCTCTTCCACTCAGATCATCACACATGCGGAAATAAAACAAGCGATAGCACATCAATTCATCATACACATTAACACAGTATGTATGGGGAAAGCTTATAGCTGAAAACCCCGCAGCTATTGTGTATATTATAATGGATAAAAAATGTAACAAACTCAGTACAATACTCCTCACAAGTACTCAGTACTTTCTCATAAAGTTACACACAAACTAGCTTGGTTTTGAACAGGTCACAGGTTCAAAACACACCCACTAATTGCCTGCCTCTATTGCGCAATCAAGGCTGGTCTAATGAGAGATCCAAGGTTCGAATCTCCTTGGCTTGACATTGCAATCATCATGGGAAATTCCTCCAAGTGTGGTGCAAATCTCATGCACAACTGATGTCACCACTGATAGCTAACTCAACCCTTTCATCTACCTCTTTCACTAGTCTCCACTGAACTGTCCATGCACTGTAGTGAACTGATGTGTTCTTGAGTTGAATAATGAGTTAATAATTAGTGAATTAAATAATATTTAATTCACTCCACTCATTACTAGTTAATTAGCTAGTTAAACTAATCTCAACCAGTTCAACTAAGTTAAACCGAACACAACTCCACCAACTGTCTCATCAACTCCACCAAACTTCTGCCACTGAAGTCCTAACTGAAGTCAACCATGCAAGAGCTCACCAAACCCCTAGGAATAGCGTAATTCCTCTGTCAGATGCATGAGCCACTTCCAAGGCTCGAACTGAAGTGCTCCAAGAGAGTAAACTGAAGTTTAGAGTCCAAATATTATTAAGGGTAAATAATATTTGACTTCCTTATTTTTAGGATAGGCAGTCTAAAAATAGACTTCGACCTATAGGTCCAAAAATAGAGGTTCATATATTTTTACCAACATGACCAATACTCCAAGAATAACATATTGCAACCCCTGGACCATGCTCCATATGTCTAAAAATAGACATAGTCTAAAAATAGACTTTGCGCCAGAATTTGCCTGCGGGCCCACTTAGTGAAGGCGACTTCATTTCACTAAGCTCCATCATCTTGCCGCATTCTCAACACTCCCTCTCAGCAAGATATGGATTATCTGCAACCCCTATCCTGCCTCTGTGGAATTCGAACTTGCTCCTGGTGAGCGCCTTCGTCAGGATGTCGGCATCCTGATCCTCCGTGGGAACATATGAAAGCATCATGATTCTCCGCTGAACACAATCTATGATATGATGGTACCTGATGTCGATGTGTTTGGATCTATCATGAAATACTAGATTTGCCGAGAGTTTAATGCAACTCTGGTTATCACAGTAAATCACTGTAGGCTCCAAATGCAACCTGAACAATCCAACGAGGATCTTCCTCATCCAAATAGCCTCGCATGCAGCTAAGCTAGTTGCCATGTACTCAGCCTCTGCTGAACTGAGTGCCACGGATCTCTGCTTCCTGCTATACCAGGAAATTGTTGTCGACCCAATGCTGAAAACTCCTCCAGATGTGCTCTTCCGGTCCGTTGGGCTCCCTGCCCAATCTGCATCAGTGAAGCCAGAAAGCTTCGCTCCATCCTCCTGTCTGTACCATAGACCATATCCCGATGTGCCACTAAGATAACACAATACATGCTTGCATGCCTTCCAAAAGAGATTGGTAGGCTTAACCATAGCTTGTGAAAGCTGGTTAACAACATAGCATATATCGGGTCGTGTATTGACCAGATACATAAGCGACCCCACCAACTATCGATAGACAGTGGCATCCACTACCTCCGCTGAAGTAGCATCCTCCTTCCTCCAACCACCAGGAAGAGGAGTGTCAACAGGCTTGCAGCCATGCATGTTGAACCTCTCCAAAATCTCCCGAGCATACTTGCCCTGAGAAACAAACAGTCCTCCACTGCGCTGCCAAATCTCCAATCCCAGGAAATAATGAAGGATGCCCAGGTCCTTCATCTCAAACTCTCGTGCAAGATCCTCCTTGCATGAAAGTATCAACTGCTCGTCGCCAGTCAAAATTAGATCATCTACATACAGTACGATGATCAATAGCTTCCCCTCCACCACAATCTGGTACAGGTTTGGATCCGCCTCACTCTTGGAGAATCCAAGCCCGGTGAAGTAGCTGTCTATCCGAGTGTACCAAGCACGAGGTGCTTGCTTCAGCCCATACAGTGCTCTCTTGAGTCGGCACACATGCTACTCACTGCTGAAGATCTCAAAACCTTCAGGCTGCTCTATGTACACTTCTTCCTCAATAACTCCATTGAGGAACGCAGTCTTCACATCCATCTGATGAATGTGCCACCCCATCTGCGCTGAGAGAGCAAGGATCGTCCGTATGGAAGAGTACCATGCGACAGGTGCAAAAGTCTCCTCATAGTCAATCCCCTCGATCTGTGAGAAGCCACGGGCGACAAATCTCGCCTTGTACTTCTCCACACTCCCGTCAGCCGCCTGCTTCACTTTGTAGATCCATCGCGAACCCACCACCGATTTCCCCTCCGGTCTTGGGACAATCTCCCATGCACTGTTTCTGACGATCGAATCATATTCTTCGATCATGGCATCTACCCATGCGGGTTCCTCCACAGCTTCCTCAAAAGAGGATGGCTCCGTCACGACACATTGAATCACAAGAGCCATGTATCCAGTGTACCGATCCGGTGACTACCTCTGTCTGCGCTGTGTTGTAGGTGGTCCTACAACCTTCTCTGCATCTCGAGCCAGTCGCTCAGCTTCTGTAGTGCGCATGCGCCCTCTGATGGTTGGCGCTGCATGGGTGGTTTCTTCCACCTCCTGAACCTCCTCTTGTGGCTGATCCACATCCGGAAGCTCCTCCTTAGGAACTAACAGCTCCTCATCTGCATGCAAGTGTAGCTCCCTCTCAAGCGAACACCGCATGGCTTTCTCCTCCTGGAATTTTATATCCCGTCGCACAACAGTCTTGCGACTGTCTGGCACATACACCCGATAGTTGTGAGGTGTATCAGTGTACTCCACAAATATTCCAACTTCAGCAGTTGGATCCAGCTTCCTTCTTGCATCCTTCGTCACATGCATGTAGACAGGAGATCCGAAAATCCGCAAATGGGAAATATCAGGCCTCTTGCCAGAATAAGCCTCCTCTGGTGTATTCATGCCAAGAACCTTGTGAGGACAACGGTTCTGCACATACACTGCTGTATTGCATGCCTCAGCCCACAAGTGAAGGGGTAGGCCCTGATCATGCAACATCGCCCATGCAGCACCCACGATCGTTCTGTTCTTCCGCTCAGCCACCCCGTTCTGCTGTGGGTTATGGGGTGCAATGAGCTCTCTCCGAATCCCTTCTGCGCTGCAGAACTCCTTGAATTCAGCCAAGATGAATTCACCACCGTTATCACTCCTTAGAGCAATCACCTTCTTCCCCGACTCCTTCTCGACCAGTGCTTTAAACTCATAGAACTTTGCGAATGTATCGCTCTTCTTCGACATGAAGAAGATCCAGCACTTTCGAGAGAAATCATCAACAAAGATCACATAATACTTGTGCTTTGCTGTCGAAGCAACTGAGAAAGGACCACACACGTCTGTGTGAACTCTCTCAAGGATCATCGTGGCTCGACTATCCTTCTCGTGAAAGGTGGCTTTCACATACTTCCCTAAAGTACACCCCTTGCACTGATCTGACTGTGCAAGAGTGCCCTTAGGAAGCCCAGTAGAAATCTGCTGCAAGATCTTCAAAGCTCCATGGTGAAGGTGGCCCAATCTCCTGTGCCACAGTTCGCCCTCATCATCCCAGCTCACCACTTCTCCCGCCTTGCATGCCATTGCTGCGCAGCCATCTACTTGCAACTGATAAAGGTTATTGGTTCGAACCCCTATCTTCCGGGTCTCTCCAGTAGTCTTACTGCGCAGGAAAGCCTTTCCTTCGCTGAAGAACACATCATACCCCTTATCTTCCAACATCACCACAGAGATCAAGTTCTTCTTCAAACCAGGCACATGCATGACATCCTTCAACACGAAGGGTTTACCAGACTCCCTCTGAAAGGATATGGTACCGATACCAGTCGCACTGTATCTACCATCATCGCCCATCTCGATGTGCACACCCAGATCTTTGTCCTCCACATCTGAGAACAAATCCCGATCTCCCGTCATATGAAATGACGCACCGCTGTCCAAGAACCACACCGATCCCATCACACTTGAAACCAAGCATGCGATCAGTGAAAATTCAAGCTCGAACTGCGAAGCCAAAGCTTCTCCATCTGCAGATCTTCCCGCTTGCTTGTTTTTCTTCTTCTTCGGAAAATTGGTAGCATAATGTCCGTGATCATGGCAGTGAAAACACTTCACTTTCGCCATATCCTGCTTCTTGCCCTTTGCACCGGAATGAGAAGTTTTCTTACCCTTCCCCTTCTTTGCTTTGGCAACCAAAGCACAATTTTCTTCATCAGCTCCCTTTGATGAAGATCCATCTCGAGTAGTCCTCCTTATCTCCTCCTGCATGAGATCCGCCTAAAGGCGCTCCCATCCCGGCAGCTTCTCCCGACCATTGACACTATCTTGATATGAGTGCCAAGCCTTCGGAAGACCAAGGAGAGCCAGGTCGACCATGTCCTCATCTTCGACAATCACCCCCACACTTCCCAGCTCATCTCTGCACTGAGTGAACTTCGTGAGGTATTTGGCGATACTGTCGCCTTTCTCCATCTTGATGTTCCCGAGCTTATCTTTGAGCGCCAGCTTCCTTTGGTCACTCTTACTCTGGAATAGATCCGTCAAAGCTTTCCACATTAGAAATGGAGAAGCCTTTCCATGCAGGCTGGATACAATATGATCCTTGACGCCCTCCAATAGGATCCTTCGACATTTCGCCATCTTCTTTTTCCATGCTTCGACTTCAGCAGGATCAGTGGGCCTTTGGACATCCGTATCCATGAAATCCTTCAGTCCATTATCTTCTAATACTGCCTCCATGCGATCCTTCCATGCAACATAATTCGAACTACCTTCAAGAGCATATTCGAGTCGCAAACCGTTGAAAGACATTTTCAACTCCGGCACCAAGAAAAAAACTGCTACAAAATTCGAATTCCAAGCTCAAAGCTCAACCGCTCTTGATCTGTGAGAACAAATTATTTCTAGCACAGAAATCGACTGCAAGGGCATTTACTGGATGTACCACCTTTCAAAGGAAAGGATGGATCCAGAGGCTACCTGGCCCGCATGCAGACTCTGTCTACCGAAATAAGTTTGTAATCACTGTGATGATCAATCTCTGCTTCAATAGCTCCGATACCATGTAGAAATTTGCTGAATAATGATTAATTATCCACCGAGATTATCCCGATCACATATCAATTCGAATTCATATGCAACACATAATCTCTTCCACTCAGATCATCACACATGCGGAAATAAAACAAGCGATAGCACATCAATTCATCATACACATTAACACAGTATGTATGGGGAAAGCTTATAGCCGAAAACCCCGCAGCTATTGTGTATATTATAATGGAGAAATCATGTAACAAACTCAGTACAATACTCCTCACAAGTACTCAGTACTTTCTCATAAAGTTACACACAAACTAGCTTGGTTTTGAACAGGTTACTAGTTCAAAACTCACCACTATTTGCCTTGCCTCTATTGCGCAATCATGGCCTGTCTATATAGAGATCCAAGGTTCGAATCTCCTTGGCTTGATAGCACAATCATCATGGGAAATTCCTCCAAGTGTGGTGCAAATCTCATGCACAACTGATGTCGCCACTGATAGCTAACTCCACCCTTTCATCTACCTCTTTCACTGGTCTCCACTGAACTGTCCATGCACCGTAGTGAACTGATGTGTTCTTGAGTTGAATAATGAGTTACTAATTAATGAATTAAATAATATTTAATTCACTCCACTCATTACTAGTTGATTAGCTAGTTAAACTAATCTCAACTAGTTCAACTAAGTTAAACCGAACACAACTCCACCAACTGTCTCATCAACTCCACCAAACTTCTGCCATTGAAGTCCTAACTGAATTCAACCATGCATGAGCTAACCAAACCTCTAGGAATAGCTTGATTCCTCTGTCAGATGCATGATCCACTTCTGTAGCTCGAACTGAAGTGCTCCAAGAGAGTAAACTGAAGTTTAGAGTCCAAATATTATTAAGGGTAAATAATATTTGACTTCCCTATTTTTAGGATAAGCAGTCTAAATATAGACTTCGACCTATAGGTCAAAAAATAGAGGTCCATCTATTTTTACCAACATGACCAATACTCCAAGAATAACATACTGCAATCCCCGGACCATGCTCCATATGTCTAAAAATAGACATAGTCTAAAAATAGACTTTTCGCCAGAATTTGCCTGTGGGCCCACTTAGTGAAGGCGACTTCATTTCACTAAGCTCAATCATCTTGCTGCATTTTCAACAGACAGTAGTGGATTTAGCCCCGGTGAAGTGTGGGATTCTGGATTGGTAATCATTTGAAAAAGGTACCAATGGTTGCAGTAACACAAGGGGCGCATACCATGCTGCCATGGTGGGAGCTAATGGTGGATTTACAAGTGGAGGATTTGTGTTATGAGTTGGAGTGGTTCGCACAGTGGAGGTGTGAATGGGTGTGCCGGAAGTACTTGGACCAGTAAACTAATTCTGAGCAGACTTGGGATGAAAAGAGCGAAAGTGGTGGAGAAGTTGGAAATCGAGTGGTGTGGAAGGAGAAGCTTCTCTGCTAAGACTGTTGCAATTCTATGGGCTCAAGATCGGTATGGTCGATTCTACTTTGTGACTTGGTTCTGAAAAGGTTTTGGTATGGCGCAAGTCAAACAGGGGATCTTGCAAGGCTGTAAGATGTTTAGGTACAGAGCTTTCTTTATGAACGGTCCTATTAGTAGCTAAGTTTCCAGTTTCAGAAGTTTGCCACAAAATCTTTTCTGGGTCATCAACTATAGTAGGAGGGTTTGGGTATGGATGAGATCTGGTATTGATTCTTCGCGGAGCCAGATTTCAAATTCAAAATTTAGAGAGGCTGAAAGTTTATGAATGCTTTCGGAAGGTTGACCTCTCTAGGTGCTATCAAACTCGCATAGTGTGTGAATAGGTTTCTAGACTTCTCAGGGCTGGTTTGATGTAGTCCTACAGGAGTCTATAGATACTTAGAAAAATTTAGAAGGCCTACTAGAGACTAGTGGAGTTTCCAGGTGGATATTTTTAGTTATTTTGAAGATATGTTATCTATGGTCCACCACCAATACTAACAAAAAGCTAATATAGAAATGTTTTGGGGTTTTCTGAGTTTCTATATGTAGCCCGAAGGTTTGTAAGAGTTTCCTATAGCTGAGTCATCAATTTGCTAAGATGGTGAAAAAGATAGATTCTATTCTTAGGCTATCAGTTAAGTTTTCTATGATTTGACAAAGGTTTCTGAAGTCCTAAGGGATACTTAGTTTGTCACTGACATCAGAGGTTGCATCATAATCACCATTGTGTTAGTGATAGTGATGAGGTAGCTATAAATCATAAGAGATTGTTTGATGAAGGGATTCTGGATTCCTAAGGGGTATTTAGATTGTTATGAACTCAGAAGGTCCCACCGTGATCACCATTATGTTAGGGTCCCGTAATTTGGAAGATTGGCTAAACCAAATGACATGGTAACATCAGACCAGTATTTGGAGTCCTAGGACCTAGCCTTCCTAGACTCAGAGAGGGTTCTCTCTATTATGCGAAGGATGTGAACTTGTTCGCTTCAGATGATTGATTTTAGTCTAGTTGTTAAGTGTAAATTGTTTGTTTGTTTTGGATTGGGGTAAGATGACTAACTTAGTAGGATAGGTGGAATGAGAGGCTATCAAATCAATAGGTCTATGGGGTCAGATGAATTCGAGGGTGTCTAAATGATGAAGCAGAGTGTATTGCAGGGCCGATTTAGCAAGGTTAATGGATCCTTAGGTGATGTATGAGGTGCAATGAACATCAAGTTTGAGAAGAAACTAAGAGGTCTTAAACATATATAGTCTGAAAGAAATAACTCACGAGGTAGGGAAAACCATTAATCTCTATGAACAATGCTCAAACTGATAAACATGTAAGATGAACATTCCAGTGATACATAGAAGCATTAGAACTCCTAACTTTAGAAATTCACCATCAGCTTTTTGAGAAAACACATAAGATAAACTGATCCAGATTTATGTAGGAACACAACAGAATAAACATATAACCATAAATACAGAGATGCAGCAGAATTAACACTTCATTTCATTAATATCAAAGAATTGAAATTTGCTTACAGACAGAATGGAAATAAAACTAGCTAGGGCACTGGTAGCTATCTATGAGAAGAGATGTGGTGGCTACAGGCCTCTGAACTGAGTTACAATGAGGCTCGAGGGCCTATTTATTATTGAGAAACAATGGAGAACCCTAAACATCCCAAAACCTAACCCTAGGAGATGAAGCGCCAAAACTATGGGCCCCGTTTGGGTAAATTGGTGTTTCAACTTCCCAGGGACGTAACTTTGGCATACTATCTCCGTTTGACACACATGATACATCATTAGAAATCTCTATCCGAGGACTACAACTGTCGATTAGGGCCTCAAAACAGCTCTGAAAGTTCAGGACTCGAAAAAAACTGCTAAAAATAGTAAGTTATGCCGAAACTGAAAAACTGAAAAAGACAATGGTGGGGGCCCAAGTGGAATAGGTGGGTGGCCACCAATATCCACCTGGATCATTCCTCCCCCCTTAGGAAGAAATGGTCCCCATTGCGTTAAGTTCCTCCATGAGATGAGGAAATTTCTGCTGAACTTGGTCCCTGGTGAACCACTTTCCTTGGTGCAAGAGTTGGCCAGCTTTGACAACCCGATACAGTTGGATCCTCTGTTGGCGAGTGTTCTTAATTTGCATGTCCATGATACAATATGTGGTGGCCTGTTCCATGCAGTCTGGGTTTAACTCTGTTGGTGTGAGTTGTTCTGCAATGTCCGAAGTGTACAGTAGAGGTGGGAAGTAAGGACGAAGGCGATCCACATTGAAGACTGGGTGCAGACCAAGGAATGAAGACTGGGTGCAGACCAAGGAATGGTGGAATACTAAGCTCAAAGGCATTGTTCCCTATAGCCTTGGTGATGGTGTACGGCCCGTATCGGAGCGGGCGAAGCTTGCGGTGGGGTCCAGTGAGGCGCTCCTTCTGCAAATGTAGCCATACTTTGTCGCCCACCTGGAAGTTGTGTGGCACCCGGTGTTGATCATGGCGTTGCTTGTACTTGGCATTGGCTTTGTCCAATATATCATGAACTTGTTGGCGGATGTGTTGAATGCGCTCGATGAAGCTACTGGCTTTGTCAACTTCAGACTGGACATGAGCTGAATTGGCCTGAGCAGCTGCAAATGGCATGGCTACGTCAATGGGGCATAGTGGCCGGAATCCCAAGCCCACCTGAAAGGGGCTATGGCCGATTGAACTGTGGAGAGCCCGATTATAACTATGTTGTACATAAGGAAGGCTCTCGTCCCATGTGCGTGGATGCTTTGAATTGTACATGCGCAGAATGTGTACAATCATTCTGTTGACGACCTCTGTCTGGCCATCTGTTTGGGGATGGAAAGCTGTGGACTGGGTGAGCTTTGTGTCCAACATTGACCAGAGGCTGGACCAAAATGTGCTGAGGAACCTGCTATCTCGATCTGATATGATAGACTGTGGGATCCCAAAGTGCACCCACACTCGTTCAAAGAAGAGTTTAGCAGTGGCTTCTGCTGTGATATTCTTCTTACAAGCCGCCATAATGGCCATCTTCGAGAATCTGTCAACGACCACGAAAACACAGTCATTTCCATTCTTAGTAGAAGGCAGGCCCGACATGTAATCCATGGAGATGGATTCCCACGGTCGACTAGGGGTAGGTAGTGGAGTATATACGCCTTGCTTCTTGATGGTCGGTTTGGCAATGGCACAAGCAGTGCAGGATCTGATGTGCTTCTCGACATCCTTTCGAAGGTTCGGCCAATAGAAATACTTCTGTAGTATTGCTACTGTTTTCTCGACCCCGAAATGCCCAGCGACTCGACTGTAGTGTGCTTCCCATATCATCTCGGCACGCTCGCTTGAAGGAACACAAAGGTGTCCCAGGTGACATAAAAGTGCATCTTGGAGGTGAAAATTTGGAACTTGCGTGCCCCCCAAGAGTGCCTTGTAAGTGTGGCCGAATTTTGGGTCACTCTCATAGAGAAGCGGCCAATCAGAAGTCTCGTGCCCACAAGAGTTGAGCACGGTGGTGAGCGCCACGATCGGTGGTCGGCTGAGGCAGTCCGCAACATTATTGGTGCTACCCTTCTTGTACTTGATGTTCAAATGAAACTGTTGCAGATATGTGGACCACTTCTGATGGCGATCATTCTGCAACTTCCCTTGTGTCTGTATGAACTGCAGGGGCCGGTGGTCTGTGTGGATGATTGTTTCCTTCCTCAAAATGTAATGCTTCCATTGTCGACAGGCTTGCACAATGGAATACATTTCTTTGTCATAGGTGGGATACTTGCGAACTGTCTCAGACAATGTCTCACCGTGATATGCCACTGGATGTCCCAGTTGAGTAAGAACTGCCCCAATAGCATAGTCAGAGGCATCTGTCTCGATCTCAAATGGCTGCTGCAAGTCTGGTAAGGTGAGCACTGGGGCGGAACAGAGGCGATTTTTCAATTCTTTGAATGCCTTCTGTTGAGGTTCCGACCAAAAGAATTTTGCTCTCGCTCCTCCTTTGGTGACTTGACTCAAGGGCCAAGTGATATGAGAGAATCCCACCACGAATCTACGGTAGAAATTAGCAAGACCCAGAAAGCTGCGAAGCTCTGTTATAGTAGTCGGGGCTGGCCAATCCCGAATGACTTGGATCTTGGCTGAATCCACATGCACCCCCCTTTCATCAATAATGTATCCCAGATATTGAACCTGGGTCATGCCAAAAGTGCACTTCTCCAAATTGGCACACAACTTGTGTTGCCGCAGTGTTTGGAGGACTTGTCGGATGTGGTGAAGGTGCTCTTCCCAAGTTTGGCTGAAGATCGGAATGTCATCCAAGTACACCACTACAAATGAGTTGGTGAATGGCCGTAAGATGTCGTCCATCATCCTCATGAAGGTTGCAGGAGCATTCATCAACCCGAAAGGCATGACCATCCATTCAAAAAAGCCTTCCTTGGCTTTGAAGGCAATATTCCACACATCGGCAGGTTCAATTGATACTTGGTGATACCCAAACTTCAAGTTGATCTTGCTGAAATATTTTGCACCTTTGAGTTGGTCCAGAAGGTCATCAATCCGTGGGATCGGGTACCTATTCCGGACAGTGATCTTGTTCAGCGCCCGATAGTCAATGCAGAGTCTCCACGTCCCATCCTTCTTCTGTACCAACACGATCGGGCTCCCACAGGGCGATGAACTTGGTCTGATGTGACCTTTCTGCAACAGCTCCTGAATCTGCCTCTGGATTTCATCATTTTCCAGAACAGAGCGTCGATAGATCGGTCCATTGGGTAGTGGCGCACCTGGGGTCAGATCAATCGGGTGCTTGACCTGGCAGTGCAGAGGAACCCCTGTGGGTGAGGTGAAGATGTCCCCGTACTCCTCCACGACCCTATCCATTTGTTGTTGTCATGCAGAGGGGCCCTGTCTGGAGGTCGTCACAGCCTTCTTGCCCCTGGGGCGATCATCAGAAAACAGAATTTCCGGTTTGGGGAAATGAGCTTACCGTATTGTTTTGCAAGTAAAACCAAAGAGATAGTCGAGGTGGTACCTCAGATCCCGTTGAACTTATTTCCCAAAGTAATAATAATAGCACGAGGTCGAGACTCATACACAGCATGACGCTTCCACAAGTATGGTTTTCCTAATAATACATCAAAAACATCAATAGGAGCAACGCCACATAATACCTCATCCATGAAGGGCTTGATGCTATAGGGAAGGCGACACTGCCGGCTGACGCGGAGATCTCGTCCTTGGTGAAGCCACCCGATGGTGTATGGATGTGGATGAGCTATGGTCGGCAAGCCCAACCGCTTCACGGCGTCTGCTGAAATGAGGTTCTTTTGGCTCCCATTGTCGACAATGAACTGTACCGGGGAGCCCTTTACCCACATCCGGGAGTGGAAGAGACGTTCCTCCTCCTCTGGATCTTCCGGTTCCTCCTTTTGGATCTTTGCAGTGGCAACAGTGGCGTTGGGCTCCGCATCAATAATCTGTTTCCCTTTTTCATTCGCCTTTTCAGGTTCTGATTCGGAGTCAGAGCATGCATCTGACTCTCAGAAGCCCTCATCTCGGCCACTAGCGACTGCTTGGCTCGACACTCACTTGTGTTGTGAGTGGAGCTCTTATGGAACTCACACCACTTTCCCGTGTCCTTCTTTGGCTTTGCGGTGCTGTTCTTTTCTTGTGGCTTCGATGAGTTGTCTTTAGCCACCATGCCTTGGCTCGGTCCTTTGTTCTGCGGTTTGGAAGCACCTTTCCCTTGCTTTTGATTCGCAGATCCAAAGTCTCGCTTCTTCTGCTTGAATTTCTGCTCAATCTTGGTAGCATACCGGTATGCCGTACCAAGCGAGGAGATGTCAAGGAACTCCATTTCCTCCCGAATGTATTTGTGCAGACAGCTGCGATACTTTAGCACCAGATGTTTCTCTGAATCTTTGAGACCCAACTTTTTGCGCAGGGTATGGAACAGATTCGTTAGCTCATGCACATCTTGATCCCTTTGTTGTCGCAGCGTGGTCCATTGTATGTACTTGTCCTCATAGCTCCCCACGGGATAGTACTATTCCTTGACGATGTCTCGAAAAGAATTCCAAGTTAGTACGGCCGAGAACAGAGAGGGTTCTGTCTGGTCCTTGTTCTCACAGTAGGTTTCCCACCAGTCCTTAACATGGGGGGTAGCTTTGAGGAGTGCAAAAATAATCTTCTCCCGGTCTGAAAAGTCATGAACAGAGAAATATCCTTCTAATAGATTCAACTATCTATCTACGGCATCTGCGTCTATTTGACCCTCAAATATGGGAATGTCAAAATTTACTTGTACCTTAAAGGGAGTCGCAACTCCAGAGTGGCTACTGGATGCAGATGCGCCGCCGGTGGGCAGCCGTTGAAGGATCTGAGCAAAGTTATCCATCATCGCGTTCCTTTGTTTTTCGAGGGCCTCCTCGAGCAATATTTTTATAGGATCTCCTGCTCCCTCATCTTTCTTTTCGTCCCCCATGGGCGTCCGTTGAGGTTTGCGAGGCTGATCTTGCAAAGGTTCCACCAGATCAAGCCCTAGCTCCTTATACCCCGACCTCGTTGGGGACATGCAAAGAAGGATCGAGAAAAAGGAGACCGCTCTGATACCACTGATCCGGATTTATGCAGGAACGCAACAGAATAAACACATAACCATAAATACAGAGATGCAGCGGAAATAACACTTCATTTCATTAATATCAAAGAACTGAAATTTGCTTACAGACAATGGAAATAAAACTAGCTAGGGTACTGGTAGCTATCTTTGAGAAGAGATGTGGTGGCTACAGACCTCTGAACTGCTTTACAATGAGGCGCGAGGGCCTATTTATTATTGAGAAACAATGGAGAACCCTAAACATCCCAAAAACCTAACCCCAGGAGATGAAGCGCCAAAACTATGGGCCCCGTTTGGGTAAATTGGTGTTTCAACTTCCCAGGGACGTAACTTTGGCATACTATCTCCGTTTGACGCACATGATACATCATTAGAAAGCTCTATCCGAGGACTAAAACGATCGGGACGAATTGGATGATCCAATTCATTGGTAAAACGATACCCAAAAAACGTCGTTTAGGGCCTCAAAACGGCTCCGGAAGTTCAAGACCCGAAAAAAACTGCTAAAAATAGTAAGTTATGCCGAAACTGAAAAACTGAAAAAGACAATGGTGGGGGCCCAAGTGGAATAGGTGGGTGGCCACCAATATCCACCTGGATCATAAACAAACATCTCAATATATGGAGAGGGAACTCCTAAACATCATACATCAAATTAACGAGAACTATGAAACAAGTTGGTAAGCATGGGCAAAAGGTAAGATCGAAACGAGACCTCTTTGTCTTAACCTAATCAATCAATATTCCATAGAAAAGCTTCACAATAAGATTTTGAAATATTTAAATAAGAAGGGCATACCATGAATCATATTTATAAGCTAACATAGTAACCATTCATGAAACAAAAACAATTTTTAGTGGGCCTAAGGAGCAATCAATAATTTCTTAAGATGAATAAAAGAGGAAAACATCAAGACTATAGCAAACAAGAGGTTTGAGGTGCTTCCATGAGCATATCTCAACCTATACTTTTCTGATCTATAGAAACCAAGTAGACTGAAACAAAATGAGGACAAGAAAACATTAAAAAGTTAGGAAAACATCACCATTCACCAAGCTATGGAATCCTGCAAGCAAGCTTCTCCAACATCAAGCCACACAAGCCATTCATTCACTTCATAAAACCAATATCTTGTCCAAGCTCATAAAACCATGTATTGCTCTTAAAAACATCAAGTCCCAACTATTTACAATGAATCCTCATGTCTTATATAAAAAATGAGGAGAGGAGAGCCTACTAGAGCATCTAGAAGCCTATTGGCCAAAGAGAAATATCCTAACTTGTCCTTGAGGCTTTGCAAAGCCCAAGGCACAAAAATATCTAAATAAATATCTTTTTCGACTATAAATGGAAATAAAATTGAATTTTAGGCCTGAAATGCCTAAGAAAACTTTCCAAATACACATTTTTCCCACTCAGCCACAGGAGTGTAACACGTGTGTCAAACAATGAAAATTTTCCAGGTGCGTAACGCAGAAATGGGCCCTATTGCAGCCGTCTTTTGGAGGTCTTCCTGACACCGGATTTGGCTCCATGATGGCTCGTTGGAATGCCTGATGAGTATAATTTATAAAAAAATTTGATTTGTGCTGAGTGGATGCCATTTACCTGCTCAAAAATAAAATCTCCCAACACTGCTCTGTGCATAACACCTGGTCTGAAAAGGAGGCAAAAAGGTCCAATTTTTGATGTTTTTTGACCTTTTAAGGGGGTAAAAATGCTCCAAATGATCTGAAAATTGGTGAGTAGACTATTGGTGATGTGAAAAATCAAAAAATGTAAACTTTGAGAGCTGAGGATGCACCAATTTTTTGCGTAACACCTAGGGTGCTGCGCTCCTAGGGGTCAAAATTTGGAAAAAACAAAAATTTGTCCAATTTTCCTCAAAATTGGTGGGTAGACCCCTCAAGAGGTTTTGGATACCTGCTGAGAAGCCTCAGCCAAGAATCCAAGGCTGTCATGCACTTTGGCTCTTTTTAGGTCTTCTAGTTCAATGAGGGCTTTCTTTAGCTTGGCACTAGCAAGCATGCTTTTCCTTGCATAATGTTTGGTCATTTTCTTTTGTAGGGCAAGGCCCCTCTTAACCTCCTTGAAATGATTATGTTCCTCTTTGTAGTAGTAGGTGACCCTTTGAGCCATCTTAAAATCCCTTTCCCACTCCTGAAGTTGTGCATATTTTTCCAAGAGGAGCAACCTAGTTTTCATCTCTTGGTCCTCATTGTCACTGTCTAGATCGATGAATTGAGATCCTTGAGAAGTCTTCTTGATCCTTTTGCTCCTTCTTACCTGTACCTTCTACTCACCTTTGTCCACCTTTCCCTTTCCTTTGTCTTGATGCTTGATTGTTGGAGGAGAAATGGCCCCTTGCCTTTTTGAGGCAGAAAAAACATTTCTTCTACCTCTGTGATAGGTGCATGTGAGAGGTTTTATGATGGTGTCTCTACCTTTGGAGGTGCCACAAGCCTTGTCATCTTCTTCATCATAAGACTCACAGTTTTGGCCCTTTTTCTCATCATGAGGCTCACTGATTTTAACTCTATTTTCTTGCTCACTATTTATTTCATAAGAGGCTACCTCTTCTTGGTCATCATCACTCTGTTGTTCCTCTCCTTCACACTCTGTTTCTGTCCCATAATATTCATTATTTTTTCCACTTTCATCATCTTCATCAGGCTCTGCATTTGCCTCAATGTTTTCAACCTTTGTCTCACCTGCATCTATCTCTTTATTTCTACTGTCATCAATTTCTTATCTGTTATGGCTATTATCACTTTCCTGCTCACTACTGTCCTCTTCCTTGTCTTCTTCATATTCCTCAGCTTCTACCTCACTGTCCTCTTCCTTGTCTTCTTCATCTTTCTCAGCTTCTACCTCACTGTCCTCTTCCTCATTATCTTCATCTATCTCATTTTCTACCTCATTGTCCTCTTCCTCATTATTGTCATATGTTTGCTCATCATTAGAGCCACTGCCAAATTTTTCACTTGGTACATTAGGAGAAGGGATAGGGGGTGAATTTCTTTGTGGAGAAGGCACATGGAGAGATGATGGAGGAGTGGAGGTAGGTGGTTGTGAAAAGGAGGGTAAATTATGCTAAATGAAGGCTTGGGGGTTTGTAAACACATCATGTGAGATGAAGACTTCCCAAGGGATTCCTTGCTGCTGCAGCTGATGTAAGACAATCATTTTGATCAAGGAGTGGTGGAAAAGGCTCGACATTTGGCGGTCATAGCTTCTTTTCTTGACAAGTGAGGCCATCTTTTCAATGCTCCAGAAAAGGTAGTATGGTAGATTCATCATTTTGACTTTGGTGGAGTGCATTAGTAACCTTATATGATATGAGTAAATCTTGGAGCATCTCCCCTCGTAGGTGAAATACCTAATAATTTTATTCATCAACAAGGCATACCTCTCTAGCAAGTGGGAAAAAGGAAAAACAACCTTGCAGCCTTATTGACAGCTTGGTTTTAGGTAGGGTTCATAATAGCACAATTACAACTTATTTTGTTTAAACCATATCTCGCCAATGTCTGGTATACCTGTTGCTTTGGAAATGGATTTAGATGAGAGTTCAAACTCCACTCCTGCTAGGCTAACTTGGTGATTTTGCAAGCCAATGAAAAACAATCTAGTCAAGTCGGAGTGGCTTTTGACTTGTTTGACCTTTTCACAAAACTGATAACACCCAACATCCTGAAAGCATGAAAGGATCATGGGAGAGGAAGTAATCTGAACTGTGTCTAAGGGTTCAAACCTATTTTCCCTTCCTCCCTTGTATTTTTTCTAAGGCTCGGTAGGTTTTTTACTTTCATCACTGTTGGTGTGAATCTCTGCTTCAGACATGGTGGCTGTTTCTTTAGCACAGAAGGCTTTTTGAAAACTGTTTGAGGGCCTTTGGGTCAAAAGGTTGCAATGAGTGAAGTGAGGGAAAATTTGTGCAAATGAAGGCAAGATGAAACTCTCCAAGAGTGCACTCAGTGTTTTAGAGGTTTTTTTTGATGTCACTCAGCCTCCTCTGGCAAATACAACAATTTTTTCCTTCAAACCCTAACCAAAGGTGTTTAAAACTGATTTCTTAGGTAGCCTAGGGTTTGGTTTAATTAAGCCTTTAAATATGAATTTTCTTAGGAAAATGAAAGTTTTGGAGGCAAGAAAAAAAATCACCAACCTTGTGTCTTGACTTTTGTAGAAGCTTTTAAGGTGAAAAAACCAAAATTTGACTCCTTTTGGCAATTTTAGACAAACTCTGACTGTGCGTAACACCGGGGCATAGCGCCAGTGCGTAACGTTGGTGCATAACAGGCAAGATACGGGCCAATCAGGCTTCAGGAGCGTAGCATAGGTGCGTAACACTGGTGCATAACAGGCAGGAGATAGGCCAGTCAGGCTTCAGGAGCATAGCATAGGTGTGTAACAGGCAGTTTGTAGACACCCTGTTGTGTCTGTATGTAACACTGGCCCAGGTGCGTAGCACCAAGCCCTGGGTGCATAACGCAGTGTTAAATAACATTGCGGCTACCCCTCCTATGCGTAGCACCGAAGGCCATGTGCGTAACACCGGCCTCGATGTGTAACGCCTGCAAAATTTCATTGATTTGCACAGAAAATTTCAAAAAATTATCTCAACAACTTCCTTTGGCTTGGAGATGACAAATGGTGTGGTGGGAATACAGAAAGTCCTTTATAACCCTTTTGAAAATAAATTTGAAGTCAAAACCCACTTTTGTAATGTTCTTGTTTGCTTACTTTTTCTCACTGTGTCTTTGACTGTTTTGGTCCTGTAGGTGGACAATTTGATCAAAACATGGTTCTTTTTTCACTGCTGGAGGCTTCATGAGGTTCTCCTTATTTTGACAATCTCCCTGAAGACACTAAGCCCATGCCTCTCAGCTTATACTTTGGAAAGAGAACTGTTTTTAACTTTTAACACCTACACACAACAAATTCAAATCCTGCCACCATGTTTGTATTGAAGGTTCCAAAGCCGTTGCCAAGGTAGATCACTTCCACCATAGGAAAGTAAGGGAGGCGATCGAAATTGAGTGACATACGAAGAATCTCAACCATGATGATGCTTGGAAATTAAGTAAGAGTTGGACCCCAGCTCTTGCGAGGTAATTTTGTTTGTTTTTATTTTATTTTCTTAATATATATATATATATATATATATATATATATATATATATATATATATGATCAATTATTTATTTATTTATTTATTTTTTGATTTATTTTATATTTTTGTCTAAAAAAATAAATAAATAAAAATAAAAAATAAAATAAATAAATAAAATAAAAATTAACCCCCCTATTTCCTATTATATTTATTTACATAATAATTTATATAACCCCCTTTTTATTAAACTTTTATTTAATTCATTATTTAACTATATTTATTTATTAAATTAAAAAATTTACCACCCCTTTTACTTTATTAGGTAATTTTGGTTATGTTTTATATACAATTAATTAATTAATTAACTAATTTATTTATTTATATTAATTATGTGGTTACTTTATCTTAAATTAAAATTAAAATTAAAATTCTTCCCCCTACCTATTACCTATTTTATTTATTACATAATAAATTTATAAACCCCTCTTTTAATAAATTTCCTTCTTAATTAATTAATTTGACTTAATTTATAAATTTTTTAACTAACTGTCTATCTAACGACTAGTTCTTAACAGCTAGTCTTAACGGCTAGTTGTTAACAACTAGCTCTCAACGGCCATTTTCGGGCATTGATGCATCTCCACTATTTATTCTTCGAGATCGATTACTTTCTCCACCTTGTCCTGAGGATGAACCACATTAGCTTGTTCGAAATGTCGACCTAATCCTATTCTTGATGTGATTAATCCGAAAGACATTTCTATCTAAACTCATCCCCTTTTTCCATTTCTCCTTTGACTGATATTCTATGTTTGAAACATTCTTTCCTTTGACCTTGTCATTCTTTCTGTGGAAAAACACCTTTGCTAGCTCTGTGAAGTGTTGTTTATATCTTAGTCACATTTTTTCAAAATAGTCTTTTGACAAAGAGGTCCTTGTTGGGAGTTTCATTGTTCTGCTATAAACCAGGGGTATATCTGTTTGTTTTTAGGTCACTTTGATCACTGTCTCTTTTGAACTTGGACAACTTGCTTTGTCAAATAATGGCCCCTGATTATCATAGTTACCGTCTTTGGCAATTTCCACCCATGTTTGTCCCCTTTGGCCATTTGAAGATGTCTTTAACTTTTTTTAGAGAAAAAGACCTTTGAACTAGGAGTTAGTGCTTGTCTGCCAAACCCTAGGGTAACTGAAAAACCCTTGAGGCCATCTGCTGTGATGAAGGAGGTTTCTTGGTCACTATTTTGACCCTCTTTGTCTATCTTCACATGCTTCTGAGTTCATCATTGCTCTATTGCTTGGTCAAAACAATCAATGAATCTTGATTCCCAACAAACAAATACCTTGATGCTTTCTTCTAGGTTGTGAATGGTCTTCTCATATGATGACCTTCCTTACTTTAACTTACCTCATGGCTAATCTGATGTCTTTTGGTCTTCTTTGCAGGAATGCAAGCAAAGGCAGTTGTTCCTCTACAAGTTTCATGCTTGAAGCCAAACAAATTTTAATGATCTTTTTTATTTGAGGTACAGTGTTGCTTATGTGCCACTGTCTTTTATGACCTGCATGGACCTTTTGATGGGCAGCACTTCATAACACTCTCTGAGGAGATCATGTTCTTCCTTGTAAAATTTTAAGCCTTTTTTTATCTTTCTACCAGCTATGGATTCCTTTATGAGATTTTTTAGGTCTCCTTCTTTGCCTATGTTTCTACTGTTGACCATTTACAAAAAATTTCTGTAGAAATGTTTGGACATGGTAAATTTTCTCCTTTGCATACTTAATGCTTGATCAAGAGAATACCTTTGGAGGTATTTTGATGTTCTTTGGATAATGACAAGCCTCATCCTTGTTTTCTCTTGACTTCACCTTTGAATACTTGTGGAAATAGTGCATTTAGAACTGTAATATTCCTACTTAGCTTAAGCTAAGAGGAATATGCAATTTTGTCTCATTTTCTGTTGCATGAATAAATGAATAAAGGAGGACATGTAAAACTCCTAGAAGAATGAATAAATCAATGCCCATATGAACATGGATAAATCTGGGCCATGTAAACAAATCACTTGTAGGGGTTTGAGCTATGAGACTAGGTCAACCTTGACCAAATCTACAACACTGTCTAGATACAATGTACCTCATGAAGGGACATCACAGTTATAGAAGGAGGCCCTTCATGTGAAAGGAGCTAACTCTTCAAGGTGGTTTAGGGTTTGCAAAGGCTTTCATATTATAAAAGGAAGGGTAAGGCAACAAGAGAAGGTTGTTGATTGTTTATATTTCTGAGTATCTTGTCTGTTTAGACAAATACCATTCTCTATTGTTCAGTGGAGAATTGTGTTGCTTAGCACTTGGAGTTCCTATGCAGGGATTTCACCTCTTCCATTGAGGATTATTGGAGGAGTCTTGTTGATTTCATCCACTATCAGGAATTTGGCCAAGCTCTACTTCCAACTGCAACGTAGATCCAGTGAGGGTTTGTTTTCTTTTGTAGGCTGCAATAAGTGGAACACTAGATCTATGCAGATCTAGCTTGTATTGGTGCCTCTTCTCAGTGAGTGTGTATTTTAACCTCCTGGAAGAGTGCATCAGTTATTTGAGCTTCAGATTTATATCTTGGCATCAGGCCAACCTAGTTATTCAAGCTACATCGCAGTTTCCCTTGAGGAACTGTGTTATTTTCAATAGAGATTTTGCAGGTTGTTTTGATCCCATTTTTGATGAGAGATCTCTGGTGTTGGGCTTTTCCATTCACTTTGGTGATTCATGGATTAGCTTGTTGATCCATGTTCTGTATAGATCTGATCTATTTTAATGTAAAGTCATCTTTAGAAATTTCTGAATAATATTTCAGATCTTCTCCTTAAAACTCAGATCTACTCTTTGTATTGCATGATTTGATCAAAACCCATGGGGATCTTGTAATAGAGCCTTTCTAGTGTACATATATGAAATGGATATGATATTTTGTACACAGATCTGCTCTAGATCTGAAGTGTAACATTCAGCTACTGCAGCTCCATAAAATAATGCTATTAAGCCATTTTTCAGTTTATACATATGTTGCAGCCTTCTTTTCTGAAGATTTCCTTCTCTCTTGTCTTCTGTATTCTATTGTATAATGTAAGAGCGTCATTGTAAATTTTATTTGCTGCTATATATTCAAAATTTGATCTTATTTGATGGCCTCCTGCCCATGCTTTCCAAGACTGCGATATTTCTGAAGAATTTTATTGTACATAGCTGCAACCCCTCTTGTAGGGTGTCTTTCAGCTAGACTAGGTGGTGGGAGATCTGTTTACCACACCTAGTTTGATTTGTTTTTTCTCCCCTTTTGGATCTAGACTCCAGATCTGCTGATCTAAGGGATCCTAGGGCTGCAAACTCATTTCTATGCATATATCTCCCAGAAGTGAGTTTTTTTAGCAGGCTTGCTGTGCAATCCCAATTTTGGGATATTACAGTGGTATCAGAGCTCCTTTCTTGGCATAGCCTGTGATTTCATTACAAAACCACAGCCATGTTGCATTTTGAAGAAGATGAGCCTCTCACTGAGAGGGAGAAGAGGTATCAGAATAGAAGTCACAAGAAGTTTGATTACACCATTGATGATCAAGACAAGGGTAAAGCCCCTGAAAGTGCAAGTGATAAAGAAGGAGAAGAGTTTTCAAGAACTCTTTTGGTGGCCATGCAAGATCTTGCTAGAGAGATAAAAGAGATGAGAATGGATAGAATGAGGGAATCTCCTGGGAGGTTTCATCCTGGGGAAAGCTCTGACATGTCTTACCATTAGACTGGTCAACCAGTGAACTAGCCACAAGCTCCACAATGCTCCACTATGCCTACCTTCTTGGCTGTGGAGAATGAAGGACCGCAAGAGCAAGCATCCCTTGAAGATTACTTTGTGGAATATGAATCTCAGGATCAGAGATTCAAGGACCACTTGAGTTTCCAAGAGTTTTGTCACCTCAAGGAGAAAAGAAGACCAAGGCATCAATATAGAGATGGTGGATTCTTCCATAATCATGATATGCATCACTCTATGGGCAGATTATTTTTGCCCAAGTTTGATGGGTCATCCACCAGTTTTGCCAAGGCATGGGTAGAAAAACTGGACATCTACTTTCAGTTGAACAAAGTCCCCGAGATTGAAGCCATCAAGATTGTAGCGCTGCACTTTGAAGGTGAAGCACACAATTGGTGGTTCCATGGGTTGTCTACATTAGGCCATGCCAATGTGACTGCCTACTCTGAATTCACTAGAAGACTGGTGGAGAGGTTTGACAGAAAGGATCTAGAAGCACCTTTCATGAGCCTTGCAAAGTTAAAGCAATTGGGAAATGCAGAAACTTATATATATGAGTTTCTGAGATTATCTGTTATGGTTCCTGATCTATCTGTAGCAAGGAGGGTGTACATGTTCATTGATGGCTTGGATGAACCCTTGCATGGGTTGGTTAAATCTACCAAGCCCATCAATTTGCATGATGCCATTGAGAGGGCCAGAGACCTCCAAGATGCCTTGCCAAAAGCAAAGGCAACTTTCCAGAGCAAGGCCCCTCACCTTTCTAAAGGGAAGGAAGAAAAAGCTGCTCCTTCCAAGGAGAGCTCATTCAAGAAGCCTCTTGATATTGAAGTCAGGAAAGAGCTAAGAAAGAAGAGACTATGTTTCACTTGCCAAGAGTCATGGGCACCTAGACATAGATGTGTTGTTGGGAAAGCACACTACATAGAAGTCTTCTTAGATTTTGAGGAGGAAGATGAAGATGATGAACCAAGGGGGGGTCACATCACTGATAATGTTGAGGGAGATCCAACACCATCTGGAGATGGGGATGGATCATTTGCTCCAATAGCAAGAACTCTTGCATCTTTGAGAGGAGTGCCTAAGTACTTGACCCTAAGAGTACAAGGTTCAATCATGAATCAGAGGGTATCTGTACTGTGTTGATATTGTAACAAGATGATGAGCATAGTGAAAAGAGTCGCCTTCACTAAGTGGGCCCGCAGGTTATTTTTGGCGCAAGTCTATTTTAAGACTATGTATATTTTTAGACATGTCGATCATATTATATGAGTTACAGGATGCTATTTGTGGATGGTTGGTCAAGTTGGAAAAATAGATGGACTTCTATTTTTAGACATATTGGGCGGAATCTATTTTTAGATTGCCAGTGTAAAAATAGATATGTCGAATATTATTAGCTCTTAATAATATTTGGACTATAAAGATTATCTTATTCTCTTGGAGCACTTCAGTTAAGTGCACATATGTGGCACAATAGCTGGTAGAAGGAATTATGCTATTCCTGAGGGTTAAGTGGAGCTATTGCATGGAGACTTCAGTTAGAACTCATGTGAGAGAGTTTGGTGGAGTTGATTGAGGAAGTTGATGGAGTTGTGTTCAGTTTAACTGAGTTAAACATAGTTGAGCTAGTTGTATCTAGTCTAACTGATTGATACACTAGTGAGAGTGGTGTGAATTAATTATTAATTAATTCACTAATTATTAGCTCATTAATCAACTAAAGAATACATCAGTTAACTTCAGTGCATGGACAGTTTCAGTGGAGACCAGTGGAGAGATAGGTGAAAGAGCAGTGTGACTATCAGTTGTGACTATACTGGTGCATGAGTTTGCACCACACATTGATGGAGATGCCAATGATGATTGTGCAGTGCATACTAGGTGGATTTGAACTCATTCAGAGCCAATATTCAATAGGGATTGCGCAGTAGAGGCAGGCTAACAGGTGGCAGAGATTGGAGCATGTTTTTTTTGCTAGATCAGACCTGATTAGTGTGTAGCAATTGGAGATTGTACTGAGAGCTTGTGAGGAGCTTTGTATAATGATTGTTACATGATCTCTATGAAATATAATATACAGATAGTTGGGGGTTTTCAGCTTTAAGCTTTCCCATGAAATACTGTGTTCATATGTGTGAATGTTTATGGTTTTAGTAATAGCATGCGATTGTTTTTATTTCTGCAATTAATGATCAATGGTAGAAGAGATTATGTATTGTACATGAAGTTAAAATAGTGTGTGATCAGGAGAATCTCGGTAAAATAACATATCATTTATTCAAATTTCTACATGGTAAGGCTCACATAGTGTCCAGCCTTCATGGTAAGGCTTCTCCATTCTTGATGTGGAAAGCGTTGACAGAATTATTCCATAGCAAGAGCGACTAGAGGAAGTTGGTGCTCAAGGATAAACTCAGAAACATAAAAATGGAGAAAGGCGACAGTATGCCCAAGTACCTCATGAAGTTCATCCAATGCAGGGATGAGTTGGGAAGTGTGGGGGTGACTGTAAATGATGAGGACTTGGTGAGCTTGGCTCTCCTTGGGCTTCCGAAGAGTTGGCATTCCTATCAGGACTCTGTCAATGGTCGGGAGAAATTTCTAGGATGGGAGCGACTTTGGTCAGATCTTGTGCAAGAGGAGATAAGGCGAAGTACTAGGGACAAATATTCATCAAAGAACTCTGATGAATAAAATTGAGCTTTAGCTACTGAAGCAAGGAAGGGGAAGAGCAAGAAGAATGCTTCTCAATCCGGTGCAAAAGGCAAGAAGCAGGACATGTCCAAGGTGAAGTGATTTCATTGTCACCAACACGGACATTACGCCACAAATTGTCCACAGAAGAAGAAAAATAAGCAGGCTGCTAGATCTGTAGCTGGAGAGGCCTTAGCCTCGCAGTTTGAGCTGGATTTTTCGCTAATCGCATGCTTGGTCTCAAGTATGATGGGTTCAGTGTGGTTTCTTGACAGTGGTGCGTCTTTTCATATGACCTGAGACAAAGATTTGTTTACTAATCTAGATGAGAAATATCTTGGAGTGCACATCGAGTTGGGCGATGATGGTAGATACAATGCGACCGGTATCGGTACCATTTCCTTTGAGAGGGATTTTGGTAAACCCTTTGTATTGAAGGAAGTGATGCATGTTCCAAGATTGAAGAAGAATCTGATCTTGGTGGCCATGTTAGAAGACAAGGGATATGATGTTGTCTTTAGCGAGGGAAAGGCTTTCCTGCGCAGTAAGGCAACTGGTGAGACTTAGAGGATATGGGTTCGAGTTAAGAACCTTTATCAATTGCAGGTAGATGGCTGTGCAGCAATGGCAGGCAAGGCAAAAGGAGTGGTGAGTTGGGATGATGCCAAGCTGTGGCACAGGAGATTGGGCCACCTTCACCATGGAGCTTTGAAGATACTGCAACTGATTTCTACTGGGCTTCCTAAGGGCACTCTTGCGCAGTCAGATCAGTGCAAGGGATGTACTTTGGGAAAATTTGTGAAAGCCACCTTTCACGAGAAGGATAGTCGTACCACGACGATCCTTGAGATAATTCACACAGACGTGTGTGGACCTTTCTCAGTAGCTTCGACAGCAAAGCACAAGTACTATGTCATATTTGTTGATGATTTTTCTCGTAAGTGCTGGATCTTCTTCATGCGAAAGAAGAGCGAGACATACTCAAAGTTCTGTGAGTTCAAGGCACTGGTTGAGAAAGAATCGGGGAAGCAGGTGAAGGCTCTTAGGAGCGACAATGGTGGTGAATTCATCTCTGGCGAATTCAAGGACTTTTGCAGCGTAGAAGGAATTCGAAGAGAGCTCATAGCACCTTATAACCCATAGAAGAATGGGGTTGCTGAGCGGAAGAACAAAAAGATCGTGGGTGCTACACGGGCAATGTTGCATGATCAGGGCCTTCCCATACACTTGTGGGCTGAGGCATGCAATACTGCAGTATATGTGCAGAACCGTTGTCCTCACAGGATACTTGGCATGAGTACCCAGAAGGAACATTTTCAGTAGAAGCACAGTATTTCCCATTTGAGGATTTTTGGTTCATGTTTACATTCATGTGACTAGGGAAATGCCAAGAAGAAGGCTGGAGGGCGACCACGGAGGTTGGGATATTGTGTGGGAATTTACTGTTGGTGGATACGCCCACAACTATTGTGTGTATTTGCACGGATAGTCGCAAAGAATAGGTTGTGCAACGGGATATCAAATTTCATGGGAAAGCCATGATGTTGGCTTGAGGAAGGCCACACTTGCAGGCGGATGGGAAGAAAGCTATTAGTTCTAGGATAGGCCAGGATGTGGATCAGCCACAAGATGAGGTTCATGGAGTGGAACAGACCACTCATGCAGCGCCAACCATCAGAGGGTGGAAGCGCACTACAGAAGCTGAGTGACTAGCTCAAGATGCAGAGAAGGTTGTAGGAGCACCTACATCACAGCGCAGAGAGAGACAGTCACCTGACCGGTACACTGGATAAATGGCTCTTATGAGTTAGTATCGTGACAGAGCCATCCTCTTTCGAGGAAGTTGTGGAGGATCCCGCATGGGTAGATGCCATGGTGGAAGAGTATGATTCGATTGTCAGAAACAGTGCATGGGTGATTGTCCCAAGGCCAGATGGGAAATCAGTGGTGGGTTCGAGATGGATCTATAAAGTGAAGCAAGTAGTTGACGGGAGTGTGGAGAAGTACAAGGCAAGATTTGTTGCTCGAGGCTTCTCACAGATTGAGGGGATCGATTATGAGGAAACCTTTGCACCTGTCGCAAGGTATTCTTCCATACGGACGATCCTAGCTCTCTTAGCGCAGATGGGGTGGCACATTCATCAGATGGATGTGAAGACTGCGTTCCTTAATGGGGTGATTGAGAAGGAGGTGTACATAGAGCAGCCCGAAGGTTTCGAGATCTTCAGTAGTGAGTCGCATGTGTGCAGGCTCAAGAGAGTGTTGTATGGGTTGAAACAAGCGCCTCGTGCTTGGTACACACGGATAGACAGTTATTTCACCGAACTTGGATTCTCCAAGAGTGAGGCAGATCTGAACCTATACCAGATTGTGGTGGAGGGTAAGTTGCTGATCATTGTACTTTATGTAGATGATTTTATTTTGACAGGTGATGAACTGTTGATACACTTATGCAAGGCTAATATTGCAAAGGAGTTTGAGATGAAGGACTTGGGCCTCCTTCATTATTTCCTAGGATTGGAAATTTGGCAGCGCAGTGATGGACTATTTGTTTCTCAAGGAAAGTATGTCTGGGAGATACTGGAGAAGTTCAAAATGCATGGTTGCAAGCCTGTTGATACTCCTCTTCCTGGTGGTTGGAGGAAGGAGGATGCTACATCGGCGGATGTAGTGGATGCCATTTTTTATTGACAGTTGGTGGGGTCGCTCATGTATATGGTCAATACACGACCCGACATATGCTACGCAGTTAACCAGCTTTCACAAGATATGGTTAAGCCTACCAAGCTCTTTTGGAAGGCGGGGAAGCATGTATTGAGGTATCTCAGAGGCACATCGGGATATGGATTATGGTACAGACATTTGGATGAGGTGAATCTGTGTGGCTTCACGGATGCAGATTGGGCAGGGAGCCCAACGGACAGAAAGAGCACATCTGGAGGGATTTTCAGTATCGAGTTGACAGCAATTTCTTGGTACAACAGGAAGAAGAGATCCGTGGCACTCAGTTCAGCAGAAGCTGATTATATGGCACCGAGTTTGGCTGCATGCGAGGCTATATGGATGAGGAAGATCCTGGTCGGGTTGTTCGGTTCACACTTAGATCCTACTATGATATATTGTGATAATCAGAGTTGCATCAAACTCTCGGTTAATCCGGTATTTCATGATAGATCTAAACACATTGACATCCGGTATCATCATATCAGAGATTGTGTGCAGCGAAAGATCATGTTACTTTCATACATTCCTACGGAGGATCAGGATGCTGATATCTTGACAAAGGCACTCACTAGGAGCAAATTCGAATACCACAGAGGCAGGATAGGGGTGGCAGATAATCCTTATCTTGTTGAGAGGGAGTGTTGAGATTGCAACAAGATGATGAGCTTAGTGGAAAAAAGTCGCCTTCACTAAGTGGGCCCGCAGGCTATTTTTGGCGCAAAGTCTATTTTTAGACTATGTCTATTTTTAGACATATGGATCATGTTCTATGAGTTGCAGGATGCTATTTGTGGATGGTTGGTCAAGTCGGAAAAAATAGATGGACTTCTATTTTTAGACATATTGGGCGGAATCTATTTTTAGATTGCCGGTCTAAAAATAGATATGTCAAATATTATTAGCTCTTAATAATATTTGGACTATAAACATTATCTTATTCTCTTGGAGCACTTCAGTTAAGTGCACAGATGTGGCACAGGAGCTGACAGAAGGAATTACGCTATTCCTGAGGGTTAAGTGGAGCTATTGCATGGAGACTTCGGTTAGAACTCATGTGAGAGAGTTTGGTGGAGTTGATTGAGGAAGTTAATGGAGTTGTGTTCAGTTTAACTAATCTAAACATAGTTGAGCTAGTTGTATCTAGTCTAACTGATTGATACACTAGTGAGAGTGGTGTGAGTGTGAGTATTAATTAATTCACTAATTATTAACTCATTAATCAACTAAAGAATACATCAGTTAACTTTAGTGCATGGACAGTTTCAGTGGAGACCAGTGGAGAGATAGGTGAAAGAGCAGTGTGACTATCAGTTGTGACTATACTGGTGCATGAGTTTGCACCACACATTGATGGAGATGCCAAAGAGGATTACGCAGTCCATACCAGGTGGATTCGAACTCATTCAGAGCCAATATTCAGTAGGGATTGCGTAGTAGAGGTAGGTTAACAGGTGGCAGAGATTAGAGCATGTGATTTGCTAGATCGGACCTGATTAGTGTGTAGAAATTGGAGATTGTACTGAGAGCTTGTGAGGAGCTTTGTATAATGATTGTTACATGATCTCTATGACATATAATATACAGATAGTTGGGGGTTTTCATCTTTAAGCTTTCCCATGAAATACTGTGTCATATGTGTGAATGTTTATGGTTTTAATGTGCGCATGCGATTGTTTTTATTTCCGCAATTAATGATCAATGGTAGAAGAGATTTTGTATTGTACATGAAGTCAAAATAGTGTGTGATCAGGAGAATCTCAGTAAAATAACATATCAGTTATTCAAATTTCTACATACTGATTTACTATGGGGCAACCCAAAACTTTATTAATGCTCATCTTGTGCAAAAGAGAGCAATCCCCACTGACACTTTTGAAGGATTATTTGTTTTGGTCCCTGGAGATAGGACAATGCAATGCATGCAATATGTCCCATCACTCTCTGTTACTATGGGGTCCTACACTTTGGTGGATCACTTTTTTGTAGTTGAAATACCAGACACCAATATCATTTTGGGTGTCCAATGGTTGATTAGATTGGGGAAAGTCACCACTGATTGGAAAGCTTTGCAGATGGAGTGGGTGGACATGAAGAGTGGTAAACCCCAAATGATCCAAGGCATGCATACTTATCCCTCACCAAGCACTTCCACACAAACAACAGAGATGGATTTGCGCAGTGGAAGCAAGGATCTCACAGTCCCTTCTCTTATGTTCATGAGAATTCTACAAGGGACATTCCTATCTAGTGGCAAACCACCTGGGAGGCCACCAGATTCAGATCTTGTGGGGGAGGCCTCATAAAGTGCTGCTCCAAATCTAGATCGAGGAGATATTGGAGCAATGGGAGACCAAGCTACAACGATGGAGGGCTTGGGACAGCTCAAGCGTGAGGGGAATCTTCTCCTTGCATCACTATCACCCTCTCTCTTTCCTAGATCTGTGCCATGGGAGGGGAAAAATGGGAGGATAAGCCTTCCAACACACAACTTTGGCATGGGAGATGTCAGAGAAGAGATCAGCAACATGATAGGCACTTCCATGGATGTATCATCAGTGCTGTCATTGTTGAACAGTGTGGATCTGTATTGGAAATCTCAATTGCTTGTAGATTATTCCAAAGATCTCCACACAGGTATGATACTAGATGACATACAGCAAGAAGAGGGCTACTTAGTCCAAGGGGGAGTCATTTATCATCATGGTAGGGTCTTCTTGGCTAGAGCTTCCAAGCTCAAGTAGAAGATACTACAAGGGGTACACAAAGAATTCTTTCTTAGCCATATGCATTCAACGAAGATCTATACCCTAATCATGAGGAAATTTGATTGGGAAGGCTTGAGAGAGGAACTACATCAGCACTTTCAAGAGTGCATGAGCTATGTGGAGTTGAGACAGCCAATGGACTCTATGCAAGAGTCATTTCAACCATTCCTTCCTTCTTTTGAGAGAAGGGGAATGCCCATGCACAACTCCATGTGTATGATGAACTTTGATGGTAAAATATCTGATCATGTAGAGAAAACTTTATTTTCTAATTTGTCACATTCTTTTACCATGTTTTTGCAAGATATGACTCCTAAAGGGAGTGAGATATCATGTGGATCTCATGGCTTGTGGTGAGGCCAATAGAAATTTTGAGCTTGGCCACTCCCTTGTTGTGCAAAGGGAGACTCCTTTTCATGATGGGTGCTTTCCAAAGGCACCAAACATATCTGACATCTTCAGCCATGTTAAGGTAACTCATGCAGCAAATGTGTGGTGGGAATGCCACTTGCCACACCTTGATCTCATGAAAGTAGGAAATGCACTGCGCTGGCATCACATGTGGGATTTTGACCCACCTCCCCAAGCTCAGATTTCTGTTTTCATATATGTAGTCTTGCTTCCATACTTGGATGATATAGTTGTACTGTTTATGGGATTGTATGGAGGGAGGATGGACAGTTTGTATGTACCACATGGAATGGAACTTCTCCTTGTACCTCATGCTACATGTTTTAGATGGAGCATTGCTCCAGCCATGCTTATTTCAGTTGAATTCTTCACTCCTGGTGGGATGGACTATGCACATCTTATGTTGACCTTGGAGGAACAATTCATGATGTATTGGCTTGATGAACACTTGGCTTATGGTGAGGACTTAATCATTGATGGTAACATCAATGGAGGAGGGGAAATACGGCAGCTCTCACCCTATCAGTTGCTTAAGGACAAGCAACATTTTGGAGGGGAGGACTGCAATATTCCTACTTAGCCTAAGCTAAGAGGAATATGCAATTTTGTCTTATTTTCTGTTGCATGAATAAATGAATAAAGGACGACATGTAAAACTCCTAGAAGAATGAATAAATCAATGCCCATATGAACATGGATAAATCTGGGCCATGTAAACAAGTCACTTGCAGGTGTGAAAGGGGTTTGAGCTATGAGATTGGGTCAACCTTGACCAAATCTACAACGTTGTCTAGATACAATGTACCTCATGAAGGGACAACGCAGTTCTAGAAGGAGGCCCCTCATGTGAAAGGAGCTAACTCTTCAAGGTGGTTTAGGGTTTGCAAAGGCTTTCATCTTATAAAAGGAAGGGGAAGGCAATAAGAGAAGGTTGTTGATTGTCTATATTTCTGAGTATCTTGTTTGTTTAGACAAATACCATTCTCTGTTGTTCAGTGGAGAATTGTGCTGCTTAGCACTTGGAGTTCCTATGCAGGGATTTCACCTCTTCCATTGAGGATTCTTGGAGGTGTATTGCTGATTTCATCCACTATCAGGCATTTGGCCAAGCTCTACTTCCAACTGCAATGCAGATCCAGTGAGGGTTTTTTTGCTTTTGTAGGCTGCAGCAAGTGGAACACTAGATCTGTTCAGATCTAGCTTGTATTGGTGCCTCTTCTCAGTGAGTGTGTCTTTTAACCTCCTGGAAGAGTGCATCAGTTGTTTGAGCTTTAGATTTGTATCTTGTCATCAGGCCAACCTAGTTATTTAAGCTACAACGCAGTTTCCCTTGAGGAACTGCATTATTTTCAGTAGAAATTTTGCAGGGTGTTTTGATCCCATTTTTGATGAGAGATCTCTGGTGTTGGGCTTTGCCTTTCACTTTGGTAATCCATGGATTAGCTTGCTGATCCATGTTCTGTATAGATCTGATTTGTTTTAATGTAAAGCCATATTCAGAATTTTCTGAATAATATTGCAAATATGCTCCTTAAAACTCATATCTACTCTTTGTATTGCATGATTTGATCAAAACCCCATGGGGATCTTGTAATAGAGCCTTTCTAGTGTACAGATCTGAAATGGATATGATATTTTGTACACAGATCTGCTCTAGATCTGAAGTGTAACATTCAGCTGCTGCAGCTCCATAAAATAACGTTGTTAAGCCATTTTTCAGTTTATACATATGTTGCAACCTTCTTTTCTGAAGATTTCCTTCTCTCTTGTCTTCTGTATTCTACTGTATAATGTAAGAGCATCATTGTAAATCTGATTTGCTACTGTATATTTAAAAGTTGATCTTATTTTATGGCCTCCTGCCCATGCTTTCCAAGACTGCGTTATTTCTGAAGCATTTTATTGTACATAGATGCATCGCCTCTTGTAGGGTGTTTTTCAGCTAGACTAGGTGGTGGGAGATCTGTTTACCACACCTAGTTTGATTTGCTTTTGCTCCCCTTTTGGATCTAGACTCCAGATCTACTGATCTAAGGGATCCTAGGGTTGCAAACTCATTTCTGTGCATAGATCTCCCAGAAGTGCGTTATTTCAGTAGGCTTGTTGTGCAATCCCAATTTTGGGATATTACAAGAACCATGATAGTGCATAACCTAGGTGACCGTATTTGACTTATGGTAATGTCCTTGGAATAGGTTTTTGACTGAAAACTTCAAATAGGGTTTGGATGAGGAGACAGGGTTTTTGACACTCTATTATGCACTATCATCCTAGACAACTATAAAACCTTATTTTACTTCAAAGAGCTTTTAGATAGGGAGTTTTGACAATACCATTGCTTGAGGCACTTGGTGAGTAGGAGAAAATTTTGGTTTACTTGGCGAAACAAGGTGTGAAAGTAGAGGGCTTAGGAAAATAGAGACAAAGTGTTATAGGCAGAGATGGCAAACATAGTGAGAGTGAGGGACATTGGTCTTGTCTGGGCGATAGATTGGTCATGCTTTGACAAGGAGGTGGGATAGTGAAAAAATTTCTCTTTGAGGAGATTTCTAGAACTCACATGATTCTTGAATTATGTTTCTAGAAATCTTGGATAAATCATTTAGTCATCTAAACAGGTGAGAATTACTGATGACAAACACCAAAGACCAAATTGATCAGTTTGATGCAGCATGTCAAACCGATGAATTGTTAATGATTGATGCTCAATGTGATACAAAAGATCTAATAAATCAAGAACATAATGTTAGCAATAGCAGCGGGTGTGAAGAACAACAACAATATGATCTTTCCAAGAAAGTGATCAGATCTTGGGAAGAAATCTCCTTCAACAAAGATCGACATGGCCTAGGTTACACCAAAGAAAATAATTTGTATATTCTAGATTACTCAATACCAGTGCAGTTTGTCAACGCATGCTTTTTAGACAATGCTCATAATAAGTGTGACCATTGTAAGCGAAATGGCCATATGGAGAGTACATGTTTTGAACTCCATCCTTGTCACCATTGTGGCAAGAAAAATCATTCATCAAAAAGATGTAGTAAGCACAATCAACCACCCACAGTGAAGATCAATTATGCATGGATTGATCCTTGGAAGTGGTCATCTACAATCAAACAATTGTTTATGTGTTATCGACAGATCTGAAAGTTTCGACAATATCAGCAAAAGCAGTTAGTGGGCATCAACAAATTCGCCAGTGGGCAGTCAAGAAGAAAAGAAATAGTGAGCATTTTTTGAAACCAGTAGTGAGAAGTTTCCAACAACAACAACAAAAGCAACAATGAGTTGTTTTTGACATCATCAGCTAGTGGGTGATCATCATCAGCCAATGGGTGATCATCAAGTAGCCAGTAGATAGTTTCGACATCGACATATTCGCCAGTGGGCGTCCTCAACATTTTGTCAGTGGACAAGAAAATTCGTTAATGGGCATCATTAAATTTTGTGAGTCGACAAAGGATGTTGATTGCAAGCAAAGGACAGATGGATCATTTTGCATCTTGGCACATGACAGAGTTATCAAGGAAAATTCAGAGATGAATTAGACTTGCAACTGACTCGTTCTCTTCAGATTGAATTTTTTTTTCGACATCCAGCTTTGGCGGATTTTCAGGAAGTGTTTTTCTTTGACCATCAGCTCAGTAGTTTCAGCATGAAGACTTGGAGATGGTTCCAAGTTCTTACTTTGGACTTTTCATTGAGGGGGGGATTGTTAGCCTCACTCTCATGTGAGAAAAACAATTCAAAGTCCAAAAATAATTAAATTAATTAAATCATAAAAATTAGGAATGAATTCCTAATTTTCTACATTGAGTTTGTTCCTCTCAATTAGGACTCAATTTAGTTCTAGTTGGTTGAGATATTTTCTCCAACTAGTTAGGCTCCTAGATTAGTGTGTTGTTGAGATTTTTCCTCAACCAAAGTGTCTAAGATAGACGCACTATCTTGAGACATATTCTCCTCTTGTATTTATATTTGTATTATACACATTTTTTAATAATGATAATGAGAGGAATGCAGATAAGATGAGGCCTTTTCCGCCATGTCTAGTTTATGTATTTTGTCTTTGGTATATTTATGTGTGTTTATTGTAAATCCTTCGGGACTCCCACCTCATTATTGAATGAATTTAATAAGTTTGTGGAAGTATTATGCAAAGATGATTTCATCCCTAATGGGGGTGCATCCATGGCTCAAGAGTTTGTTGTTTTGGACAATGTGCTAGACGCACAATTGTCCCATGGATTGGGTTGTGTGGCGATGCATGGGCGTGAAAGCTTGGAGTTTCTATTTGATGTCTCATCAGTTTAAATGCCCCTCATGTCTCATGAATAATCATAGGTACAAGAATTCACATAGAGGAGGTGAGGCTCACCCCTTCACCTCTGTCTCCTTAATTTCTAGTGTTATGAGTTGTCCCCGTGATGGGTATGGTATTCTGGTCATTGGCGTTGGTTTATTATCCTTCTGGCTTTTTCTACTCATAGGTGAAGTGAGTTCTCTCACTCAACATTCTTCATATTATATCTCCACATTTCTAAGTTTTGGTCGTAATTTGAGCTTGTGGTTGTTTTCTCAGAATCTCCTTCTCCAGATACTGAATTTCAAGGTATTTCTTACACTTGTGCAGTCTTGGTCTAAGGTCGCTGGTATCCAGGGTATTTTTCAGTTTCGTTCTAGCTTGGTGAAGGTGGTCATTTGTTTTGTGTACTAGTAGCTGTTTTTGGTTTGTAAATACCATTTTCTGTTCTCAATGTGGGGAATTTCTCTATATGTTCGTCACAGCTCCTTGTGGTGTATAAAATATTCATATGATCTGGGTTGGTTGGGTTGCACTCTTTTCATTTTGTTAGCTAGGTGTTTTATGCTAGTTGGGTATTGTAATTTGGTTGTTTTGATCTCATTCCATGCCTCTGTTAAGTTTTGTATGCCTCTTTGTTGCTGTGAATTGCATAATCTTCTTGACTTTCGCCCTTTGCTTTGGCAGGTGGGGGATGACTTGTTGGTCTTATGGTTTGGTCCATAAGGGATGCTTATTTTCCCTTTTGATAGTTATTTTGTCCAAGGTTTGGCTTCAGATTGTGTGTTGTGTCAGATTGTTGCCTCAATTATGCCTCCCAACCAACACATGGCTCGTCATCGTGGTGGATTGGGGAATATTTCTATAAAATGTGAGTGGTTGTTTGCTTAGGAGTCTGTGGCCACTCTGTTTGATTTTGTGCCACTCAAAGTTTGCAGGGAACTACTCTTTTTAGAGGAACAAAAAAATATGGAACGAGGGCATTCTTCTGATTTAGAAATTACGAGCAGTGGACTCAAATGGTTTCTGAATTTGGGTCATTCTCTTTTTTGGAGAGTTCAGGATTCTATGTTGCACTATTCAACGGCTATATGTTCTTTCATGGTGGATATGGGTCGGTCTTGGCTTGCATTGCCCACATGCATGTTGATCTTGAGATTATCTCTCAATGTTGTTTTGTTATTATACGACATGGTAGGTTGACTTTGGTGGTTATCTTCTTAGCACGAATGTCATCTATTGGTGGTGCACATTTTTCTATTTGTAGGTTCTATGTGGTAGTGCACATTCTTCTATTTGTAGGTGCTATGTGGTTTGCGGGCACTGGCAATTTTCTTTCTCTCGTTACATGGTTTCATTATGGCTATGTGCCCTTTCCATCTAGCTCGCATACTATGTTGCCTTCGCCAAGCAACTTATGGGATATATTGTTGTATTTGTTTGCTTTGCTCTATTTTTTGTGTTACTCTAACGCTCTATCTTCTCCATTAGTTGCCTCATGATATGTGTTGTGGCACTTGTCTTTATTGTTCTGCGGTTCCATTGTCCTTGTTCGACATGTGGCTCATGTTTCTATCATCCCTTATATTGTATTATTGCTACATGTCACCGGCTGGAAAATAGATGTCCATTTCTTGGGCCCTCATAAGGAGTATGTATTGTGGTATTAATGCTTCAACTCTCTTGAATATTGGTGATGTAATCTCTTTTTGATATTAATATAAATTGTTTCCAGCTTACCAAATAAAAATATAAAAATTACTTTAATTGAATTTTATATAATAAAAAATGAGGTATTCACATATACATTTGAGATGAGATGACATGTATACATGTACATATTTGTGAACATTAACATCAGAATGAAAAAACAATAAACAACAAATCAGCAACCATCCACTTTGACACCTTTAGCAGTGGGGCAGGTGGCCAATGGACAATGCTCCCCACCAATTTATGGATGTGTTGTCCAGACCCAATGCAAAGTATAACAGTATAGCCATAAAGGCCAAACCAGCATCCAGGCCGGCAGACAACACATAATTGTAACGTTGCCACCAAGCCTTGCGATATTTAAAGATAAATTAGTTGAAAATGATACCAATAGTGATCCAGGATGTGTAGTTGACTGCAGTGGCTGGAGGCATTGAGGCTGTAGATCCCAACATAACTGGCATGTTGATCAGAGGAATCCACTTGACCCTTGGAAAGGTCTTGTGGGCCAACCACACTAAAACTGGAGCAGTTGCCCCACCCAAGAAGAACCAATTTAACTGGGGATACACTCCAAGCTTGCCAAATATCCTTTTGACACTGACCAAACCCCATATGGCTGATGCATCGAACAACACATGATCACTGGGACATGTCCATGGGCTATTTGGAGACAAAAGATCTGTTTGGCATATATCTTTTACCGACCCCAACATCCACCATGCAACTCCCAGGTTGACGGTTCCAGCCACTATTGTGCCTATAAACTGCATCTCATTCACAGCAGATCCGTAAACAAAACAGAACAAATGTGGGCAGCCACTAACTCGATGCAAAGAACATTCTGCAAATAAAGTAAACATAACAAATTCATTATGATTTTCAGACAAATTGAATACCTTGTTCTAAATTAAGAATTCTAATGTGTATCTATAATATAGTGTGTTTATCTATAATATGTCTGAAAGGTTTCATAATGGCAAAGAGAGATTTGAAACTAAACAAATGCAATGATTTTATTATTTCACCAAAATGTTCAATAACATGTTTACAGAGAGAATAAATTCCTCAAAAAATTTAAACTCTTTTTTCACTTATCTTATAAATAAAACTCTAGTTTCCTGGAGCAGTTAATGGTCCAAAGTGAAAGGGAAAATAAGGCTTAAATTGGTTGAACAGTGGTTATTAATTATTTTATAATTATCTGTGCTTCAATATGAAATCACCATCTGGACCTTTTTCCAGTGGAGTGGTAAAATAATATTAGAATTGCAGAGCAGCAAAAGCTAAACTTGATGCTCATTTCATAAGCTGAGTGAGTGCCATAAGCATGATGATATATATACTTTGAGGGAGAATGTGTATTTTGAAATATAGCATAGCATACCTGTACAAGGAACATAGAGCGAGGTGGGATTTTCATGTAATGGCCGATCTTGAAGTCTGACAAGAAAGAAACTGCATGGTTCATGCTCATATCACCATAGACCTTGAAGCAAACATTGGCAATAGGCTTCTCAAGAAGGATATATCCGATTAGGTATTCGGTGATAACGTTCAAGCCTGGTGTCTGTGCCAAAGCAAAATAAGAAGATGAAGTATAACAAGCATATATATATATATATATTCCTTCTGTAAAACAATCAATAAAATCTCATCTCTAGCCAACTGAAAATCAATGTACTTACCTGATTAGTAGTAGCAGTGATGATACTTATGGAAAGAGTGAAAAATGAAGCCAGAGCACAGGCAAAAAGTAAGCCCCACCATGGTAGTTGAACCTCTCCCTTGTAAATCTCGCAAAGTGCAATGGAAATAGCCAGAGTCCCACACAAGAGAGTGTAGAACCACCATTGTGGGATATCAGGGTATTTGCACATCAATTTAGTATGAATATCAGGCCGACTGCTTTTGGATTTTGCTACAGCACGCTGCCACATTTCCCTGCACCATAACAACGCACGTCAAACCATTTAAACTAACATCCACAATTGATGATCTTGCAAGAAGGCAGTTATGGAAGTCAAATCAATAAAAGAATCAGAACTTACTTCCCATAGAACAGAAAGACATGGGTGATTGTAGAAGCAACGGTTGCAAATCTAAACCCATAAGAAAGAGCAAAAAGCAAACTTAGATGTATTTGACCATTCTGATTGTAAGCAGCAAGATCAAGCTCAAATTTATTGTTCACAATCTGTGAAATATTATAGTTTTGACCTTGGGCAGTGAACAAATCCAAGCTGAAAATAGGAAAAGTCTTTGCATTGTGCAGGTTAGCTTCCCCAATAAACAAGAGGGACGGCCAAGTATACTACGAGGAGATAAACAGCCAAGATATTCATAATGGCAAAGAATGGAGAAATAAGGGGGCTGAAGAAGAAGGCTGCAATCGTGCTCCAATCAAAACCAAAGGAACCAAGTCCAAGGCCTTTCATGCCAGAACCAATCTGATGTGCTGTGACAGAATGAGGCCAAATCCAACACACCCACGATACGCTGGTCAGAGTTGAGAATAGATAACCAGGGAATACATAATAACAAAAGCTGCAGGTCATGGCAATGAAGAAGAACGTATCACGAGACATCCCCTTTCCATCCTGTTTCTCATGCAATACCCTGCATGTCAAACACAGAACCTTCTCCATTACCAATTCTTACACTATAATTAAACGAAAAGTAACTTAATAAGTGGACTGGCTAATTAAATTTTCTCAATTTCATCAGAATTACTTTTCTGAATTTCACAAGAAAAAATTATTAAATGTAACCACTTATCAAGAGGTAGATCCATTAACATGAACATGATTTACTTAAAACACTCTCAAGAAATATGTTCGAAATTTTTATTTATACCGGAACAGGGTCACCTAGACCAGTGTGCTCGGCCACCACATGTGTGCAGGTTCTACCACATACTTACGAAGCTGTCCAGCCCATCCATATCCCAACACCTGATTCATCACATCACAGCATGAAAAACTGATAAATTTACATATATGCGTTCACAAAGAAATGTCAATCATATGCACTTATAAAACATTAAAATTTTAAGGGTCTATATATTTGGTCGGATTTGTTATTTGTTGATTACTAAGCTAAACATCAAATTGGCTTGGCTTATTATTTGTGAGAAAGGATCCTTTCGAGAGTTATTTGCCTACTAAAATTTACAAATGTGTACATCTTTTTTGAATTTAAACTTATAATTTTTTTAAAAATATATATATTCTTCACCATTAAACCCACAAATTAATCAATGCTCATGTAATCTGGATCACTTGCTAATAACTTGGCTATGTACAGCTTCTGGGGTCCATTCTCTGAATAATATTGTACCCCAGAAGCTGTACAACAAGAGAAAGTTCAGCAAAAATGATATATGGAAGACATATCTGGCTGGCTACTTTGATGGTGATAGCTCTCATAGATAGTGCGGATGTGGTGCCTAATGTTACTAGCATTTTTGGTGGGAGTGTGGAAAAGGTACAATGGTGAGACAGAAATTATTGCACTATGGGGTGTTTTTATCTGTGCCAAATAATTGGGTATCGACAACTTAAAGGTGTATGGGGATTCAAAAGGCTTTATAAACTAGGTCAATGGATACGCCCATTTTCATCCCCACTGTTATCAAATTAGATGCGTCACATTCGCACCTTGGAAATTTTTTTCCAACATATATCTTTCAGGCATATCTACATATCTACAGGTATCAGAATTGAAATGAGGACATTCTATTAAAAAAAAGGAGTTGCTTAGGAACCGGGTGTGATTCAGGGTACTTTGTCAAATGTAGGAAGTATTAATATTATGTAGGTGCTATGTCGTTTTTTTGGTTTTAATGTGGTTTTAGATGGTTTTCACAAACCCTTTTTGTGACGATGAGTTATATTCTGAACAGTTTGCTAGGTAAACTGGTTTTTGTAAAAATATGTAAGAACATAGTAGAAATATGTAGACACATCATGGTGTTAAGGAAGAGGACTAAGCATGGAAACCAAGTGATACTAGGGGATTTTTGTAACACACTTGAGCTATAACTGGAACAAGGAAAATAATCAGAAAAAGAACTGTTTTTTTTCTACTAAAAAAACAGGCTTTTTACAAAATCAGATAATATCAAAAATAATATTTTTCACTGCAAACAGTACCTAATACCTGAGTTGTCATTATGATGACCCAAGCTGCTAAAAAGGAGATACTCCTTAGAATGCTTTAAGGATGTTGACAATGCCCACTGCGTGGGCTGATCCATTACCGAAGGCGGAGCCTGCATTGGCGAGGATTGTGATGAGGACATGCTCTTTCATATTGAAGGGCCCTGGATTCAGAGACACCTCCTTCCCCAACAGAGGCACTCTGAATCTCTGCTTTGGCAGAGCCGAGGCCATGAAACGCCCAAGGGGAAGGGCTGCAACCTGCACCGAAATCTGTGTGATCATAAGTGCTTCCTTCCTGTAACTGAAGAATGAGAGCAGGACGCATGAAAGCAGCCCCAGAAACCACATTCTAAATGTCCATACAGGAATAGTAGGATCGTCCTCTGTACTCACTGTCAATGCCACCTGCTCCACTGGTGAACTATCTCCCCATATTTACTCACTTTCAATGACCTGTCCATTGCCACTGTAATTCTCTACACTAACAGCAATAAATAGCTGTTTGTACCTGATTAGCATAGCTTAAGTTATAAGGATAGGCTGAGATCTTTGTCTGTCATTGAGTTGATCTATCCACTTCAGTTCATGTTTGAACTACCATTCTTCATCATCCCCTTTCTGTATATACTTTTTGTATTTATATATTTTGGAGAAACGGTATATCTTGATTAAAACAACTAACATTTGAATTTGTATATACTTTTTGTATTTATATATTTTGGAGAAACAATGTATCTTGATTGAAACAACCAACTGTGTATCTTGATTGAAACAACCAACATTTCAATCAGAAATAGAGACACATATGCTTGCAGAGATATCAGATACCAAACAGGTCTGCACCATAAAGGGAAAGTGACCAGAAACCTTATGAACATTCCTCCTCTCTGGCATTTTTTCCCCTGCTGCTTCAGAAGAAGAAATAGAACAAATGAAATGGGCAACTTAAGAATACAGACTAGGATCTGCTGGTGCACATTTGAAACTGGTTCCTGCTATAATCCAAGTTGCACCAATGCCGTGAATCACTATAGATTATTTTCCCTAGTCAACGAATCCTGCGACAACAGAGTGGATTCCTGCGACTTCAAGTATCCTTTTGACCTTGTTTTGTATTTTCTATTTTAAATCACAGAAAAAAAAACAGGTTTGAGATGGAAAACAGGTTTGAGATTTCCATCTCCATTAATTGAAGAATATATTTATTAGCCAAGCCATGCCATGCCCAAAGACCGTGTGCAGTGTATCTCTCACAGCTATTTTCAAACAAAATTGTACACAACAAAATTCAAACACTCACTGGTGTGATTTTTTTTTTTTTTAAAATAACAAAATCTCAGATAACAACGTCTTTTGACCATGCATGCTATTTCTTTTTTCAATAATTGATCCATTGACATCCGGAAGGAAGAAGACACGATATGGATGAAGACACGATATTTTCTAAATAAGAATCCCTCAGAATTCTGGGGTTACAGAAGCCTTTCAAATAATCATGAAGAAGAATCAGAAAAAGACGTTGAATTCCTTTCAAATCATGGAGAAGAACCAGAAAAAAAACACACAACACTTTTCAAATCAAATCATGGAGAACAATCAAACTTTTGGGACTTCAGAGTTTTGAAGATTCAAAGCAACAAATGTATTGGGATTGGACTTTTCGTTTGAATCTGAGTGTCAAAGAGTCAATCGATTCAGAGATACTTTGTCCAAATAAAGGTTAGCGTCACGTAGTAAGAATAAAAAGTGAATGAGGGCTCACGTTGTTAAGAAAAAAAAAATGAAAGAAAAGGTTTAGAGTTGAAATTTCATAATTCACATAGTCAAGTTGGAAGTGGAGTTTGGCGTAGTTTAAAAAAATCCATAAATTTTAGTATGATTATAAAAGATTTTCATAGAAATTTTTGAAAATATAGATTATGGGTGTTAAATTTTAAGATTTTAAATGTTATTTAGATTTTTGATGGTGCTAAATTTATTTCCATCATTAAAAAATATTCAAACACTCTAATTATCTAATTTTTTTTTATTTTCTATTTATCAAATTCAATAAAAAAAATTACCGTTTTATTACATCTATAGACAACTCTACTATAGACAACTCTACTAAATTCATTGGGAAAAAAAATATCCTTAACAATATAGAGAAAGAAAAATTGAAAGAAAAATTAATGGAAGAGTTTATTAACAGAATGCTATCATGGCTTCTATATTCACTTATATAATGGAAGAGTGTGTATATTCACTTACATAATGCTATCATGGCTGCATGAGTGAGTGGCTTAACAACGACTCTTCAGTGAAGAGCTTAAGTGTCTTCTTTGCCAGGGACACTTTCTCGGGTATGTGTTGAAGGTGACTCATATGATCTTATATGATCTTAATCTAATTTAAATATTAGATTAAGATATTGTGGAGTTTCCTTGTTGGGAGATATTTCGAGTAGTGAGATTTACATTGTTTATGTTAATTATCTTGATTTAAAATTTTGGATTAATGGAAGTCACAGTGATACTTTTAGTTTAAATTTTTAGTTTAAATGTATTTCCTTGTTTTTATTATTAGTTATGTAAAGAAAGTGAGTATTATTAAAATACTAACAATTTTTAATATTTTTTTTATGTTTACATTATGTTAAAATGAAAATAATTATTAATAAAATAACAAGAAGTTTTTATGAATTTTAAAATGAAATTGGAAATTAATATATTTTCAAAACATATCGTAGGATAAGATTAAAAAAAAAAAAAAAATCATTTTATTAAATTATCTATCTTATAATAATGTTCAATCTCATTTCAAATTATTTTCATAATATTAACATCTTTGGCCTTTCATATGGAAGTTTCTCTTAATGCTTGTCAAATGTAAAAATTAATTGTTAATTTTTTTTGAAAAGCCTCATCTATCTCAGACATTATTAAACAACATCATTATTATTATAAAAAAAATAAAACAATATTAAAACTTTATTATATTTAAAAACAATATATTATTTATTTAAAATATATAAATACATTTAAAAAACATGTGTGTATATATATGGTCGGGTGAAATCACACTAACTTTAAAGAAGTTTGGAGTAAAAAAGAAAAAGAAAAACACTAACTCTTAAAAAAAAAGGATTTTTCTGTACTAAATGTTATTGTTGAATGTGAAACTTAACAATGAGGGAGAGACCAATACCATCTAAGTTAGGTTTGGGATGATGCTGAGATTGGTGTTGTTAATTTACATAGAACACATTTTCTTAATAATACTTTTTATTTCTATTTGTTTACCATAGACACTTAACTAGAAATTGCACCACATGTTGCAAAGGAATAGGAAAGAGTAGCATAAAAGAAATAAGTAAAAAATTTATGCAATTGTTTTTGCATTTTTATGAGAAAAAATTAAAAAATAAAAATTCCACCAATAAAAGGGCAACAAACAAATATGCTAGTGAGAAGAATGGTAACAAATTTTAAATGTGAGAACTCCCTTCCATGATGATAGTACATTTTGATTTTGAAAGGAACTTGGTTTCTTGATCTTTTAAATAATATATTCCTCTCCAAGAAACCCTTCAGAAAGACCCTTTTTATTCAATTGATTGAAATAGGTAAGTTTGTTTTGTCTAATGCTTTATGACTTATTGAACTTATGGGCATATGTAAAGAGACTGCTAGAAAAAAGAGAGCAGAGTGACTGGATGTCAAATGGATTTCAAATTGAGAAATATCTTCATATTTTCTCATGTAGGCCTTGTTCAATTGATGAGGCAGTAGGAACTTTCCCAGCTCCAGCTCCTGGATGTCAAATGGCTTTCACATTGAGAAATCTCTTCATATTTTTTCATGTGGGCCTTATTCAATTGATGAGGTAGTAGGAAATTTCCCAGCTCCAACTCCTCGAGAATAAGGGTTGGAGAATTATCTTTAGTGAACTACTGTACCTCAAATCAAAATATCCATCTTGGTGATTGTTGTGGAACAACTTATTTGTTATATACTGAATGTAAGTTGCACTTTTTCATAATGAATGAGACAAATTGGGCAAATAAAAACTAGCTCTTAAAATTTTATTGGCTGTGATTTTCCAATATAAGTGTCCTCCATAGTCTCCTTAATGGCATTCCTATACAAATTTATCTGTTTAATCTTTCAATAAACAATTTATCAAGATACCTCCAACATCTTTCCAATATAAACTCTGATCTAAAACACAGAGTTTCATGGCTTTCAATTTAATAAATCTATCTTTGGTCTTTGATAAACTAGGATGAGCTTATAAATTATGCAGTACAAAAATGATGTCTACATACCATGGTGAGGTAGAAAAGGCTTCTGATATTGGTGGAGTCGCCAGCTCATACTTCTCATCAAGTGTAACAACCAAATTGATGTCAAGTGCATGAAAATTAGACTAGGCCATCAGTTTGGCCAATCCTTGACCCTTAACGAGTTTGGTTGGTTTTATTTCAATTTATACTCAAGGATCAGAAAAATCCATTTCCCTTTCCTGCCATCTGGTTTAAATTGTGTGAGAATATCCTTTACCACAACATTTGGGACAAATTTAATGATATGAGAATGTAATATGTAAACTCGAAAGTCCTTTAATGCTTTCACCAAAGAAAAGGCTTGTTTCTCCATGACGTTGTACTTTAGTGATGCATCTCTCAAAGATCTGTTGAAAAAGGCTATGTTTTGTTCATGTCCCTCACTGTTTTTTTGTAATACAACAATTGCAATAGTATGCTCAGAAGAAAAAGAAAAAATCATAAATTATTTAGTAAAGTCAGGGCTTATGAAAACATGATCAATAGTTAAAGCCAAATTTACTTCACTAAAGGATATCTTGGCTTCAGTATTACATCTTATCTCAGTATCCATTTTCAACATGTTTGTAAAATTGATCTTATTATTTCTGCCAATTTAGGAATAAATATCCTAAGAAAATTTATTTAACCAATGAAGGATTGAACTTCTTTCTTGTTTCTACGAGGATAATTTTTTTTTATGACTACAACTCTACTGGGATAAATTATGATACCACTTTTGGAAATGATATGACCTAGAAGTTTTCCCTCCTCTAAAACATAAAGATTTTTCTTAGGGTTCAGAGAGATGCCGAATTTCCTGCACTTTTCAAAAACGTTTCTCAAATGTAGTAAGTGTTCTTCTTCTGTTTTTGAAAATACAGTAATATCATCTAGGTAGATTACAATGACCCTATCAACTTCATCAATAAATGATAAGTCCATTTCTCTTTGGAAAGTGGCCCCAACATTGATAATGCCAAAAATATTTTTTTACATACATAAAAGTTCCCCATGGTGTGGTAAAATATGTTTTGTGTTGATCATCACGATGGACTAGAACCTGGTTATAACTTGAAAACCCATCTAACAAAGAGATTCTACTGGATCCAACTACCTTTTGTAATATGTGATCCATTTTATGCAATGGATATTTGTATTTTAGTGAGGCTTTGTTCTAATTCCTAAAGTCTACACAAAGTCTAATTTCACTTTTTTTCTTTGTGGTTGGTACTAGATTAAAAACCCATCTTGAGAACCTTAATGGTACTCTGATTTTGGCATGTTATAGTTTCTTCACATCTTTCTGAATCAGAGGCGGTAATACTAGATTTACTCTTCTTAGTTTTTTCTTAAAAGCATTTTGGTCTTCTTTGATGGGAATGGTGTGCTTAATGATAGAAATATCATAATAGTTCAAGTACTCATAGCTCCATGCAAACACATAAGAGAATTCCTTAAGAAGTTCAATGTATTTCTGCTTTTCTTTAGGAGGCAAGGATTTAGATAGTTTTACAATTTTGGAATTTTATTACATTCCAATGTTACAGTATTCTACATCATTACCCATAGGTTAAATTTTTGTCTTTCTAGCCACACCATTGAAGTCAAAAATTTCTTCCAATGGTACCAATCCTCTTGGAAACAGAGTGTATTTTAATTGCAAAATTTATAACTCTTCTTGGTTATCATCAGTTTCATTTATTTCAATTTATGTTTTGTTTCTATTTACATCATTATCACTATCATTATCTATGTCAATATTTACATTCTCAAATTAATCTTTCATCTGTAGGAAATTTATAATTTTCTCATCATCACTGAAAACTTGCCAATATATTACATTGTCAGGGACAACTGGCACATGTTTGACTTCCATCACATATTTCCTATTGAGGTGAAAAGTCATTTTAGAAGTACTGGCTGAAACAACCAAGGCATCAGCTAAAATTTTCTTGCTTCTAGGGAAAACAGACAAATCATATTCACTGAAACTTTGTAGAAAGTCTAAAACTAAATTCTTATAGGCTCTTAGTCTAGGGTGATTAGTTTCATATTCACCCTTGATCTATTTGATAATAAGCGCACAATATCCATGTGCATAAATCCTTTTTTCTCCTACTCTATTTGAAATTTTCAGCCCTAAGATCGAAGCTTCATACTCTGCTATGTTATTGGTGCACTGGACATTTAGTTTATACCCATGTCCCTTAGACATATTGATTGATGAGTTCATGATAAAAATAGTAGCGCCTGCACCATATTTACATACAACTCATCAAAATCTATATTCCAAAGAGATTCTTTCTCTACATCTTGTTTTTCGGTTTCAGTTATTTGGTCTATTTTGGTGGGTTCAATCTCTTGTTGTAAAATTTCCTCTTCAATTGGTTTTTCATTGTACGTAATGAAGGAATCCAAGACAGAGTGCACAGGGTACAGGGGATAGTTGTTTGGTTTATCTTGGCTACTGACCATGTATTTCACCAAATTTTCTCTGTATAACCTTCTTTGTTGACCAAAGACAAGAGTGGTGGCATAGGTCATATCCATTTGCAAAGTACCCTGTAAATTTTCACCCCATGATTTTTATAGTAACATCCCATACTTGGGGGGTATGTCTGCTACTACAATTTCCATGAATAGATTCTTGGCTAGTATTTGAACTGAAGTGACACACAAATATTTAATAATCCCTAGATATCTCACCTTGCTAGAATCAAAAGAATATAAGTATTTATAATGTCTTTTGATGTCTAGTCATTGTTCTTCCATGATAGCTCTCGGAATCAAGTTATGGAAGCACCATAATCAATCATTGAATTATGTAATATTTTGTCATGAATATTCAAGATAATGTAAAAGGTGGAACACTTCCATCCTGAGATTTACCTTTGACCTTAGGTCTAAATAATAATTCATGACAATAATCTTTTAAATTAAGTGTGTCTATCCTTTCTGCTATCTGTACATATTTCATGACTTGAGTCTTATAAACATATTTAGTCACCAATTCATTCAGAGGAATGGGTTTTTTTAGTTTGGCCAATTCAGTTTCAATGCTAATGGATGTTTTTGATTTTTCAACTTCTTTGATGCTTGCATCTAGTTTCTTAGGCATTTCCTTTTGAGAGTCAACTTTTGTTCAACTAGTCGAAGAAGCATCTAATTTCTTAGAGATTTTTTTTTGAGGATATGTTTTTGTTTGACTGGTTGAGGGAGTGTAATTTTTAGTTTTTTTAGGATGATTTTCAACACCTTTCTTGCTCCTTAAGCTATATTGTCTGTGTAACTCTATCATTCCATTGATATCATTTTTTGTATTCTTCTGATTCTAAAGGGTCTTGCTCTGGTTGTGATAGCAAAAAATGATCTTGCTCTTCTTTGCTCAAGAATATTTGATCAATATCATTTATTCCAAATAAATTGATTTGATTTTCTTTAGGTTCCTCTGTTAATTCAATTTCTTCATTAGCATAATTCTCTTGAAATGGAGGCCTAATTTGTTGTTTATCAGTAGAGCCTCTTTACTCTCTTTATTTAATTTATGGGGGATTTCTTCTGAAATTAGGATTTCTAATAGGAGGAGTTCTATTAGCCAAGCTTATTATATACATCATTCTCTCCATAGTTTTCACTAAGGTATCCAACTTAGCATCTGAAGAAGAAGAAGCAAGTTCTTCTTTGATTTGGACTTTTATTTCAGTTTTGAACCTAGCTCTCTTTACTAACAAGTTTGATTCTACACTAATTACATTCCTTTTAATTTCTTCTAAGGTGACAAGGTTTCTTTCCCTAAGTTGGTAGGCCATGTCAGGGTCAAAAACATCCAGAAACTTTAGCAAGAATTGTCTGGGAGGAGGTTTTATTATAGTTGGAATAGAATTATAAACACTATTGAGCCTAGTACAATAATCTTGGATGGATTCTCGTGGAGCTCTCTTGATACTCTCATATTCATCTAAGATTTAGAGAGGGTTTTTCATGAATTCCCACCTTCTAAGAAAAAATTCATGAAATTGAGTTAAATATGGAGTAGAGGCAGCTCTTAATGATTTAAACCGTTTTTGAACTTATCCTATGATACATTGGGAAAATAGCCTCATTCTAACATCATATTCATCAAATTCTTGTAAACCAAAATAATCATTCATTCGATCTATGTGTTGTTGAGCAGTAATTGGTACAATGCTATCAAACTAAGGTATATGAGTTTGATAACCTTATGGAATGGGATAAAGTTGCCCAAGTGAAATCAGAGGAGCATAATGAGCAACCATTATAGGAATATGGGGATGAGAGGAAGATGTAGTAGTAGGAGGTGTGGGTATAGTTGGTATGAAAGGGGGAGTTATAATAGTTTGATGTGTTGTAGAGGAGTTGATGGGAATGGTAGATTAACTGGGTGTATAACTGATTGAACTAAGTCTAGAGTTGTTGGGAGGGATTAATGGAGGAACAACATTAACAAGTGAACTTGGTTGTGGAATAGGAGATGATGCAGCAAAATACATATTTTATGATTTGGTAGATTTATGGCCCAAATATTTATGCTCAGCCTGATCCAACTTATGAGGTGGTAGCAAGTCCTTATCCACAAAAATTTTAGGTACAAGGTTATCAAATTTACTTATAAAAAGTTTATCTTCAAAAGGAAAATAAAATTCTATGTCCTCTAAAGTAACAAAATTTTCAAGAAGGGATTTAACTCTTGGAAGAAGACTTTCACCTAATTCACTCTTAGTTGCACTTTCCTTCATGATTATTTTTTCAGGATTATGTAAAATTTCTAAAGGATTTGGATCTAGGTTTGCTCTAGTGTATATACTTTTAGAAGCTAGATCTACTACAATATATTTACAGATATTGAATAAATACAAATTTTGAGTGGAAAGCAACCTTAAATAAGATCTATTTCTCAGCCAGAATCCTAGAAATAACTCTAAGGACTGAAACAAAGATTTCACTTGGGAAAATTGAATTTAAATGAAATTTATTCGTCTTGAGATGAATCGCCAAAATTTTGAAAATTTGTAATTTATTAAGGTTGTGAAAGAAATCCAAAGGTAGCCACATAACCAATTTTAAGCATAGAAGCTAGCCCTTCTAAACTCAGAGAGGGATCTCTCTGTCAGATTTAGCTTGATTTGTTTGATAGGATTTTAGGCTAGTTTTGAAAGTTCAGAGTTTGGTTTTTTTAAATGATTTGGTTGGAACAACAAAGGAAATCCATTAGGAAATGGATTCAATTGAACTTTTAAGTTGATTAATTGCAACAGTGATAGATAAATTTAATAGGGATAGGTAGGCAGACTTATTAGATATAAAGAGCTTTGTGATATGGTGAAGAAGGGAAGATTAAGGATCCATTAAACATAGAGAAATTAATAATTTTATTGTTTAACTTTAGTTGAAAACATTAACTTTGTTTAGAAGCCAGAATTGAGTGTACTTAAACAAATTCATAATCTTATTTTTCTTCGAAAAAAATGGATAAGATAAACATATGAATTAGCAAAGAAAAAAAAAACACATCAGCAAGAGAATATAACATCACCAACAAGTTTGGCACATGAATCCTTAAGAGCTTTCTGTATTAATGAAATTTGTCCACTTGAGCTCAATGAAGAACTTTAAATTCAATAGTCTATTTCTTCATACAAGCCCCAACAATAATACTTCGAATTTTGAAGTACTTATATAAAACTATCCAAAAATATCTTAAGTGAAAATCTCAACATCTGTTACAAAATATCAATTTTTTTTTACAAAGATAGAACCAAATCGTAGGAAATTTTAAACTGATGTGGATGTTGGCTCTATTCTTGAAAATGGTTGTTGATTACTGGACCCCAAAAAGTTTTTCACTGTTTTCTTGTTGTTAGAGGCGAAACTATTTTACCCATGAAATTCACAAAGCTTACTATCGGTCTTCACTTGCGATATAAAATTTTATCAATTTTATATATGTCTCATCTACATCAGTATACTTATGCAAAGTAGGATTGATGACTGTTACACTAAAATCTGTCATCCTGACATTTTACTATGAGTATGAGCTCATTATTACTCATACTTCCTCCTTTTGCAAGTCTAACATATCAGCTCCTCATGTCAAGCTTTCAAAATCAGAAAAAGTCCCTAAAATCCCCTAAGAATTGGTATCACACTTTCTCTATTAATTCCCTGCGGTCCCGCACCTAAAGTTCAGCCTGCCTGCGGAACCATACCGCACTTTCCTTGTGTTATGGGTGCGGACCTCTGTAAAATACAAAAAGGCGAGAAAGTAAAGATAAAAAGTGAATTTCAGATGAATTCTAGAAGATTCTAGATGGGAATTTTCGGGAATGGATACGCTTTGAGAAGGTTCATGCATCCCTCACTTGATGGAGCTAACCCTTTGATGTAAGGAGCTAATCCCTTTGAAGGAGGATTCTATCCCTTCATATTTGGAACAAGAAACCTCCTCTTTTCCACTATAAAAAGAGGCCTTGGGTAGCCTCAAAGGGAGTTCAAGCTTATGATATTTGAAGTTAAATGTTGTTGAGATTCAGACTTAGTTAACTAAGACTTTCTGTGAGGTTAAATCACTCATCTCCATTTGTCTTGGTTCAAAGAGTGCAATGCTTGTCAAAGTAGAAGAGATTCCTGCTTCGGACCCCGGGAAGACCTGCACAACATCAAGGCACAGGTTGTAAAGGTTTTCTTTATTTGAAGTTAATACAAATATACTCATTTCTCTCATTAAACTGTCGATTCATGGTTTATTTCATAAATTCCTTTATCATTATGATAAGTATGATTTATAATAATGTCTATACAGGTGCTGTGTAATCTTTTTGCTTATTTGTGACTGCAGATTCACGAGGAATGTTCTTTCAGTGCACGGGAAGGACTTCAACGAAATCAAGCAAGCGTTGGATATAAGGTAGGCCTTACACCTATATAGTGTTCTTATGAATCTTATATGCTTAGAGAGAGATTAGTATAATTGGATGTTTGTTGCTAGTTACTTTTAGTACTAGAGAGATCGGCCTTGTCCGCAAGACGGATTAATCTACACAACAAAATGGCGACTCCGCTGGGGAAAGAGCTTGTTGTTTTTGGTTCTCTTTTATTTTTGATTTGAGGAAACATTTTTTCCTGGTTTTTGATTGATACACATCTGTCTGGGTAATTTAGATTTTTCCTGTTTTTGAAAATTTTGAAATATTTCAAGTTTTTCTATAATTTTTCCTAGGACCGCACTCTGCCTTACTTTGACAGTGCGGGCAGGTTCGCACTTTCTCTAGAGAATACAGTGCGGGACCGCATCTGTCAATGCTGGTTACCTGCGGACCCTGTAAAATTTTTAGAAAATCTCTAGGTTTCTTTTTCTAGTTTATTTTTAGATCTTTGGTTTCTGCCCAGACTGGTTATTGTGTCTATCAAGAATTCTTTGTGAATGAACTCCAACAGTGTTAATGTTTTGATGATTTTCTAGAAGATTTTTCCGATTGGATTGTTTTTCCGCCTGGTCTTTGTAGCGATTCAAACTTTTGACAATTTGCAGTATCTCATATTACATTGATCTCTTTTTTTCTTTTGAATCCGACCTGATTGTGAAAACATCCTATATTGAGAAATTAAGCCTTTTGTTTCTTTGCAAATCTTCGAAAAAACTTGGTTCAAAGTTTTGAATTTCATTTTTTGTAAAAACATATTTTGAGTGTTTTTGATCTGTTTGTTATCTGAACGAATAGATTCTTAGTTTGCTGAACAACTAAGGAAAACATTAATAAAAAAAAATCTAAAAAGCTTTTACTCAATTTAGATCATAGTTCTCAAGATTAGGTTTTGTAGTTTTGAGTAGTTTTAATTTTTGTAGCTTTCTTTCGAAGGACAATTGTTTTGTAGCTTCTAGTTTGGAAAAGAAAAGAATTTTTCTTGTGAGCTTTGATAGTTTATTGAAAATACAAAATAGTTTCTTTCAATTATTTTTCATGTCTAAAGAAGGAATTTAAAGGATTGCATTCTCTAACTCTTTCTTTAGATAGAAAGTTCATTGAAAGAAAAAAGAATTGAATATCATCATAGGTGCATTTTAGTGTTTTTGGAAGTCGAGTCTTCACATCATCCAAAGTTTCATTTCCGCACCCATTGACTTAAGAAACAGCTCTTAAAAGTAACGCTTAATTAAAATTCATCTAGTAATCTTTTATTTCTAGGGCTCTTATCACCAACATAGCTTAGGCTAGTATCTTGGAGTAGGGAGTAATTAACTCTCCAAGATAGCTAAAATAAACAAGTAGACAAATCTTGCGGTAGGAAGAATTCCAGTTGTTGCATGTATGCTCTGGGAAGCTCCTCTTAAAGGAGTTAAGCACGAGATCATATCTGAACCAGTGGGGTAATCAATCCTTCCTCATTGGGAATGATAGAAGATATACACGTATTAAAAACGGTAAACCTCGGATAGACCATTGTCAAGGAGCCAGGGGTCACTTGTCGGTAAACCTTGGATTCTGTTCAAAGAGCCTTCAAGGGGATTGAGCTTTGTTACTCTGCCCTTGCGTGTGTGTCGGATCGTAGACTGTTCCCCCAGGTATATTTGTTTCAGTTGGTAACCTTAGTGACCATAATATTTAGGATTCTTCCTTAAGGTGACGGTGGAGGGAAGATCCCACTGTACCTGGAACAGACGTCGACTAGACTCACTTGGACTCTCTGGGGGGTTCTCTTCACTCGAGATGGTTATGTGAAGAAACTTGTGCCAGTCTGTTTCATTAAGCAGGTTGTCGGGGTAACTATTCCAACCGCCCTTTTCGTGTTAAAACTCTACTAAGTTGGATTTCATCACCAACTAGTGATTTTAGTACGGAAAGTTACCTGTTTGTGTGTGGTTTGAACTCTTAGATTTTTAAGCGAATGATTCAATTGTTTGTTTCTTAGAGACTTTAGGTGTTTTCATTGAAATTTTTCTTTGTTTTCGTGTGATTAGATAGTTTTTAATCGTGGCGGAATTGCCGAGACAATCCCGGAGAATACAAGGGAAACCCCCTGAATATACACCAGGTCAACTTGAAGGGCTTCGAGCTCTGGTACCACACAGTAGCCGTAGACTTAGGTCAACAGAAGTTGAAAGCTCTGCTATAGTTATACATCCTGATCATCAAATACCTACAACAGAATACATTCAAGAACCGATTTCAGTTTCTGAAGTTACTGAAAATATTTCTCCTTCTGGTGAATTATCTGACGAACCTGAAATATCTGAGCCTGAAACTGAATCTTCTGTGTTAGAAACATCTTCAGGATTTGTTACACCAACTTCTAGCGATCCAGGTTCACCTAGGGTAAGAAATATCATTACAGAAAATCTTTCCTCTGGACTTATTTCTATTGAAGAACTTACTAATCCGGACGAAGACATATCTCTTCCCAACTCCCCTCAATCGTTAAATCTTAGGGAACGTGAATCTATTTTCTATAGCCCCATTCGAAATAATCCTTGGTATCTCTCTTTAACAGACTTTTTAGAGAATCCGGGTCTTGCTTTTTATCCACCTCGAGTTCCATTTCATCCTACACCCAGAGGTTATTATCCGTCATCTATTATGGCTGGTGAGTCATCCATGTTTTCTCAAACGCCTGAATCATTTTTACATGGTGGTCCTTCTGTTCCTTCGGGATATCAGTCTTTGTCTGGTACTTTCTCAGGGGCAACTCCTCAACCCATCGAAAACGTGTTATCATCTGGTCTTGATAGACTTAAAATTGAAACGTCGAATGCAGAGAAAGTTTTTATGATGTCTGGTAATATTCCCAATCCTCAAGCTCAAGGCAGTCAGTTTCCTTCTGGGGGCCAACCTCAGGGAACTCAGTTACCGCCTGGGGGGCAACCTCAGGGTAGTCAGTTACCGCCTGGGGGGCAACCTCAAGGTAGTCAGTTACCACCCGGGGCACAACCTCAAGGTAGCTTTTTCCCAGGACCAACTGTGGATCCATATTATTTTGGGGGGCAACCCCAAGGACAGTACATACCTCAGGGTTATCAACCTCAAGGACAGTACATTCCTCAAGGTCAACCCCAGACTCAATATGCTCCTCAGGGTCCTCAACAACCCCAACTTCAGTACATGCCTCAAGGTTATCAACCTCAAGGGCAGTACCCAATGCAAGGTTACCAACAGCCTTCTGGTCAACCATCTGTGCAAGGAGCCGAAAATTTACCTTATTATCAACCCTACGTTAAACTAGGTTTTGGTCCTTACATTCAACCTTCTACGGGACAATACCCTGGAATGATGGTGTGGGATCCATCCCAATATCAACAGCCTTTGCAGCCTAATGTGCAGTTTCCTTATCAACCTGGCCAGCCAATGGTTTCTGGTTCAAATCAGCAACCTGTTCAGCCAGCTATTCAAACTCCTACACCTAGTTCAGTTCAGCAGGCTGGGCCTAGTACACCTCAGACTCCGCCCCAAACTACTACAACTGCTGCAACGTCTGTTCAACCTGTGACACCTGTTTCTGGAGTATTTGTAGCCCCGAGTTCCGATACCCCTGTATCCGTGCAAATTCCTCAGGTCTCTGTACCTCAGTCAGGACCTTCAGTTCAGACTACAGTTCAGATGCCTACAGGAAAAACCGGTAAAAGTACAGTTGTTACAAGTCAACCTCAATTTACTTATCAACCGTACCAGGGACAGCCGCAATTCAGTCCCTATGTACAGAATCCAAACTATCAGTATCAACCGTATCCTGGTTATACTTATCAGCAACCTCAGTATGGTCCAGTTCATGCTGGTTTTCCGGGAGGTTACACAATACCTAATGCTAATCCGATTCCTAGTTATCCTGGGTATCCACCTCTTGGATCTGCTTTGGCTTCTCAAGGTTTTTGTGAACCTAACCGTCAATTACCGTTCATCGCAACTTTGGACTTACCTGATTTGACGCGCCTTACAAATGATCCTATTTTTTATTATCAGAATTGGCCGCCAATGCCTCATAAGTTGCCCAATGATATACCAAAATTTGAAGGTAAGTCAGGAGAGGATCCATCGAATCATGTTATGACTTATCACCTTTGGTGTGCATCTAATTCAATCATTGATGATTTGATTCGCTTACGTCTTTTCCAAAGAACCCTCATAGGTCTTGCAGCCAAATGGTACATTGAGTTGCCACGAGGCTCGTTTCATAATTTCAGTCAGTTAGCAACATCTTTCTTGACTCATTTTCAGTTGCCTGTCAGATACGACAACGGCACAGAATTATTAACTTTTCTAAAACAATCTACGTCCACGTATATTTCTGATCATATTCATGAATGGCGACGTAGACGACGTTTGGTGAAAGTTTATATTCCGGATCAGATTTTGGCAGAATGGTTTGTTAAATCATTATTACCCAAGATCACTGAAGATGTAGCTAAGGCTGGTGTTGTTACTAAAGAGCAAGTAATTTCTCAGGCTCAGTACCTAGATCTCGTCTATACGCAGTCAGGTACTCTACATGAGAAAATTCCCGATCTTCCCAAACAAGGTCAAATAGTTGCTGCTCCTTCAGGGTCTCATGCCGCTGACGGTATGATTGGTACAGTTAGTTCTAAAAGTAAGAAGAAATCCTCAAAGAATTCTTCTCCAATAATAACTTTACCTGATTCCCCGAAAGGAGAATCTTCTCCCGAAGTTTCTGCCGACATTCATGTTGTTGAAACATCTACGACAAAATCAAAATCCGGTGGTAAAAAGAAGGGGAGGAACAAAAACAAAAAGAATTCGAAAGAGAAAACAGATAAAGATGAATCCAATGACGAGAAACGTAAACCTCGCTATCCTTGCTTCATTTGTGAACAAGATCATTTCACGAAAGAATGTCCATATCGAGACGAAGTTACAAAAATCGTTAAAGGATTGCAACAACCTACTGTCTTGAAGGATCCCTTTCCAATTCAAGATAGTAAGATGATTGGTTCTTCCTCGACTACTTTAGAAGAGCCTATTATGATGATGTCTCATGTAAGGATTGTGACGCGATCACAAGATTACAGTTCTAAGAATCCCGTTGATGGCAAAGAAGGAGAGTCTTCTAATGCGAATACATCAAATACAACTCCTCCTGTTTCCGGTCTGCTACAGATCGAGAAAAAAAATCCAGACTTGATAATCAAACCGCCTGCTGAAGGTGTTCTTCGTAAATCAACTTTCAATCCACATGTGAGAGCTGCTCAGAATTACAACATTGTTGAAGATTTAGCTGTTTCTCCTTCAGCAATGTCGGCTTTGGAAGTGCTGCAATCATGTCCAGCACAGCGTAAATTATTATTGTCTGCCATAGGAGCTGTTGATGTTCAGGATTCTAACCTTATAATCTTCGATTTAGAAAATAGTACACCACGTTTTCCTCACCAAATGGCTTTCCAGATTCCAGTGTTAGTAAAAAACAAACCTATTTTTCGGACTGTGATTGATGAGGGGGCTTCAACGTGTATTATGTTGATTCAGTGTTGGAAATCTCTTGGTTCTCCTACACTTAACCAATCTCCGACGATTCTAAAATCTTTTGATGGTCGAGGTTTTCAACGTTATGGTATTTTGCAGGATTTACCCATAGGGGTTGAAGGAAAAATCGTTAATCTAGATGTGGAAGTGGTTGATGCCCCTCTAGATTACAACCTTCTTCTGGGTCGTAGTTGGTCCTATGCTATGACTGCTGTTGTCTCTTCGGTCTTTCGACTTATAAAATTTTCATATCAAGGAAAGATCGTAACAATAGATCAGTTAACTTATTTCTCGTCAGACCCAGCCTCTACAGAAACAATCCAGCATGTTGGTAAAACGGCTATCCCTTATAAGGATGTTGGGGTAGGTTTGATTAAAGATTCTGGTTTACTAGGAACTTTTTCCTTTCCTCCTCCTAACGTATCGTCTTCTACTGCAACTATTCATATGATTTCGTCAGACACTGTTATGTTTGATGATCCTTGGATTATTCCTTCAGAATCCAAGATAGATTCATTTGATGGCGTGATGCCTTTGAGTCCATTTGAAATTGCGTACCAGGCTGTACAGTCTTTTTCCGACCCCTCTTCAACCGAAGTCGATCCAATGAATGGGATCCATGAGGAATCACTTTCTATATCTAGTTCAGCTACAACGACATTTCCTGAACTTGTTCATACAGATGAGAAAATTCGTGAGTTTTTGTCCGTTGATGATTTACCATGGGAAGATCTACATCACCGATCTTCATTTTTACCTGAATTAGATCATTTTGAAAATTATTTCGCTTCAATTTTTACTACTGAATATGCCAAGGAACCTCAGAATCCATTTCAAAATCCTGATTCTGAGTTAAATTTGGAAAATATATCTAGAACGGTTCCAATTGACATTTTAGTAAAACCAGGAATAATTGAAAACATTCATATAGGTGCTTGTTGTACAGATGAAGAAATTCAAACTTATAAAGCCCTATTTCAAGAATTCCGTGACGTGTTTGCCTGGTCTTATGAAGAAATGCCAGGAATTGATCCATCAATCGTTGTTCATGAAATTAAGACTTACCCGGATGCTAAACCTGTTTGCCAACGATTACGTCAAATTCATCCTAGAAAAGCTGCTGCTATAAAAGCTGAAGTTGAAAAATTACTTCGAGCAGGATTCATTTATCCAATTCCCTTAACGGATTGGGTATCGAATATTGTTCCCGTGACTAAAAAACAAGGAACGATAAGAGTATGTATCGATTATAGGGATATTAATCGAGTGTGTCCAAAAGATAATTATCCAACTCCCTATATCGATCAAATAATCGATGATTGTGCTGGTAGTGAACTATTCTCCTTCATGGATGGTTTTTCCGGCTACAATCAAATAAACATACTCCCTGCAGATCAACCCAAAACAACTTTCATTTGTCCATGGGGAACGTTTGCTTATTGTAAACTACCTTTTGGACTAAAGAACGCTGGAGCAACTTTTCAACGGGCTATGTCTTACGCATTTCATGACATTAAGCACATTTTCCAGCCATATCTCGATGATTTACCTGCTCATTCATTACGTAGGGCCGATCATCCCACTCATTTACGAGCAATTTTTATGAGATGTAGGCATTATCGGATAAGGCTGAATCCACATAAATGTGTTTTCTGCGTAGAATCGGGTCGATTACTGGGATTTGTTGTCTCGAAAGCAGGCATTCGCGTCGATCCATCGAAGGTCGAAGCTATCGTTAAATTGCCTCCTCCTTCGACTTTGCGCCAACTCCAAAGTTTGCAGGGGAAAGCAAACTTTTTACGTAGATTTATTCCTAACTATGCCGAGCTTACAAAGGGTTTTACCTGGTTGTTGAAACAGGACATTCCGTTCTTTTGGGACGAGATCGCTGATCAATCTTTTGATGCACTTAAACACGCGTTGACCCATGCACCGTTATTGCATCCTCCCAACTACAACCAAGATTACATTTTGTATCTCGTTGCTTCTCATTCCACCATTGGGATGGTACTAGTTCAGGAAGATGAATCTCACAATGAACATGTGATTTATTACCTTAGTCGAAATCTGCATCCGACTGAAATTAAATACACACATGTGGAGAAATTGGCCTTGGCAGCTGTTCAAGCTATCCAACGTTTTAGACATTACATCTTGTTACGTAAAACCACGGTAATTTCTAATTGCAACCCTATGATGTATATTTTGACCAAACAATTGCTAGGGGGAAAATATTCCAAATGGATAGTTATCCTGCAGGAATTTGACTTGGAATTTGAAAAATCCAAGGCAAAGAAATCTTTGGTATTTGCCGAACTAATGTGTGATTTCCCCTCTACTGATATTGAAACAGTGGCAGAAGAGTCCATTGTGGACGAATCTTTGTTTCTTATCAGTACACTTGATCCATGGTATGGAGATATTATTGTGTATCTCCAAACCCAATCTTTTCGGCCTGAAATTTCACGAACTCAGCGACGGAAAATACGCTTCCAATCCCAACAGTATAATATCATTGGTGATACACTTTATCGAAGTGGAGCGGATTCTGTTTTCTGACGTTGTCTAACTCATGAAGAAGCTGAAAAGGTGTTAAATGACTGTCATTTTGGAGCATGTGGCGGTCATATGTCTGGGTATGCCACCGCCCAAAAGATATTTCGTGCAGGTTATTTCTGGCCAACGTTATTCAAAGATTGCATTTACGCGGTTCGGAAATGCCACAACTGTCAAATTTTTGATCGAAAAATGCGCGTGCCACCCGCTCCTCTTCACCCTATAATTTTTTTTGGTCCTTTCGCAAAATGGGGTATCGATTTTATCACATGTAACCCTCACTCGGCCGGGGGGCATGCCTATATTATTCTCGCAGTAGATTATTTTACAAAATGGGCCGAGGCGATGCCTACATATTTAGCTGACGACAAGACTGCTGCAACATTCGTATTTAATCACATAATTGCTAGGTTCGGTGTTCCTCAAGCTATTATTACGGATCATGGAAATCATTTTCGGAATATCATGATGACTGAACTGACAGAACAGCTTGGCTTGCGCCACGATAGTTCCACTCCGTATTATCCACAAGCCAATGGTCTGGTTGAAGCTATTAACAAAGTTTTAGTCACCATGATTAAACGAATCATTGGTATTCACAAGACGAATTGGCATTCCATGTTATTTTCAGTGCTTTGGGCATATCGAACCTCAGTTAAAACATCAACGGGTTTCACTCCTTTTCAACTGGTTTACGGTTTGGAAGCTGTGCTGCCAATTGAATGCGAAATACCGTCACTAAAGTTAGCCGTAGAATTACTTCCAGCTACGTCTGAAGAGGAGAAACATTTCTTGTACTTGGCCCAATTAGATGAGAATTGACGAAATGCTGCAATAGCTAACGAGGCTCATGTTAAAAGGATAAAAGCTCAGTATGATAGAAATGTGACCCCTCGAAATTTTTCAGAAGGAGACCTAGTTTTACTTTATGATCAAGCTAACGACAAGCTAGGAGCTGGGAAATTCGTGCCTCTGTGGCATGGTCCTTACATTGTGAAACGAAAGTTAGCAAAAGGGGCCTATGAGTTGATAGATTTTGACGGTGTCCCTTTGGATAAACCCAGAAATGGGCTTTATCTAAAGCGATATTATGCTTAAATGAGGTGTGGAGATTTTTTGTTAGTTTAGATTTCTTTACTGCTGGTGTGTTTTAGATTAAGAAAAGTGTGCCTAGTTTAGAAGTGTGTTTTGTCACTATTCCTGCTTATCTGAGTTTTACTCTTGATATTGCAGATGTCGACGTCTCTTCAAACCTACATTGGTTTTGCTGATGGTGCTTGTCGTAGTACACGGAACATTTCTTCCGCAGCCTGGGTTATCTATTCACCCTCTGACGAGTTAGTATCCATGCATGGGGTAAGCCTTGGTCAAACAACAAATAACATTGCCGAGTATAGTGCAGTGATTGAGTTATTGTCTGAGTCCATATCATTTGGAATTCGGAGTTTGATTGTGAGGTTGGATTCTGAACTTGTTGTATTACAGCTTGATAGGGTTTATACCATTAGAAATCCAGTGTTATTAAGGTTGTTTTTAAGAGTTCGTCTCTTGGAACGTGAGTTTGATTACATTGAATATCAGCATATTCCAAGACATTTAAATACATTAGCAGATTCGATTGCTTCTACTATGATAAATAGACATTTGCAATAATTAAAAGCAGTAAAACAAACAACATTCATATATGTACACAGATAGCCGGAAAAATAGTGATATATCATAGTATAGGTCTGTTTTCAAAAAATATACATCGTCTTCGATCATAGGTTGGAAACACCTTATGATCGGCAAAAATGATAATACAAAAGTCAAAAAATATGAGTCTACACGATCATCCCATCACTGATGGTGATCTCGATAAGAAACAACTGCCCGGGCCACCCTGCATAGGAACCTCCTGAAAGGTCCTGGGACTCCAATCACATATCTCTGTAGCCTGAGAGGAATGTCATCTATGCTGGTCTCTGGTATATCTAGAGTCAAGCGCTCTAGATGATGCTCCAAATCAGTCAAAATCTCTACTGATTGGCCTGCTGGGGTTGGTGCGGGCACAACTGGTTGTCTCCTCTCGATGAGCTGGTCGATGTGGACCCACGTCTGTATTAAAAAAAAAAAAAACTTTTGGTTATTAGTTTTCTAAGACGATAAAAAATTAAAAAAAATTAGAACTTAGCAAACGTTGAAAAATATTTTTACCTGAATCATCCCACTGTTCCCCTGCCGGGAGAGACATCTCTCCGTCACCGCGGAAATCTATCCCGGCATACGGAAAATCCTCTATCATGAAAACTTGGCGATCCAGCCAACGAAAATATGAAGAAGGGAATCGTACAATCTCAGTGCCCTCAATAGCATGACTGGCCATCAACGCGGACCAACGAACCATTCTCGATTCTCGAGGTCGACCGGCATCAACAACAATACTCTGTGGAGCTAATTGGGGGATCCTCTCCAGAGCAAAAGAAACAACAATGGATCTATATCCAAAGTTATTCAGTTTCCCATTTTTTTCTCTGGTTAGTTGGCCTTTTACATTGGCCAACACAGCTTCACACCAGTTGAAGATGGTGCCGCGAAAACAGTCCACAGCAATGTGCATTTGGGAACCAGTAGCCACATGAAGCGCGGCGCTCCCACACAGTTTGGTAACAGTAAAAGCTATAACTTTCAACTCAGGACGGATGATGTGTTTTATGTCAATCCGTTTGTCCCGAGGATTTGCTTGATCATTGCAAAATTCTAGTTGGAGACTAGCGACAGTCTGGCCACCTGGCCTAGTCCTGAACAAAGAAACATGTTCGCCCCTCTTGGACAAACCAGTCAAAAAATATATATCCTCCAGCTCAATCTCGAGCCGGTGGCCACCAATGAAGAAGTACTAGTCCTCTACGTTCCATCTGTTTACCAACCATGTTAAGAGTTCCACTTGTGCCCTCATGCCAGAGATAGCCCAAAATTTGTATATGCCACATGCTTTTAATGCCCTTTGTGTGGGCAAATGGAGCATGACGGCTTCATCTACTTCCTCGTGCTCTCGTTCTTGCCAGATAAGCATCTTGTTAATCCTGCAATACAAAATAAGGCAAGTTAGAATGATCTTATTTGAAAAATTTTGGCAGATAAATGAGAAAACCATGCTTTAAAATTGACCGCGCGGGTACCGCACCCGCTCTTTGTAAACAGAGCGTAGGTCCGCACGCAGGCTGTGTGCCGGGTGCGGTACCCACGATTTTTTCCTTTTACGAAAAAATCGGGGTCCGCAGGTAGCCTGTGTCCCACCTGCGAACCCCGCGGGCGCATTTTTGAACCATTTTTTGCCTTAAAAAATAAAACTAAAGCCTAAAAATGAATTTCAAACGGATGAAAAACAAGATAAGGAGGTCGTGGATTACCTGGGACTGACGGTTTTTGATTCCAACAGACGAATTTTCCAGAATCTTCACGGGAACTTTTTTATCCAAAAGCTTTTTACTTTTCACTCTGAAACTGAACGGTAAAAATGAAATTGAAAAAGTCCTTTTTATAAGTTTTTTCGAATGAATGAATTTTTAATTTATTTATTTTTCACTTTAAAAGGGTATCTTTGAAAGCATTTTTACTTATCTTAAACAGGTATGTGTAATGTTTTGAGTTTTTGTGCAGAAACAGGATTTTTCAGGTGAACTAATCGTTTTTCAACAAAGAGCATACTTTTATCACTTTTTCGGACTCTTTCAAAAATTTTACGAAAAAGCGAAACCTTGGAGTCCTCTTTTAAGCCCTTTTCAGACTCTCTAAATATGAAAAGATTGCCGAGTACTTGACTATTCGAACTCGTTAAAGTAAATGAACAATCGTCCCTTCAGTATAAGTTTATCCCTTTTACGGACTGAAATGGACTATTTACGAAAAAGGTATACGTTGACTAAATACGGTCAATAGAGTTCTCTCCCGCATTATTTTATCCTTTTTCGGGCTCGAGAGACTAAATTTACGAAAAAGGACACTCATGGAGTTTTCTTAAGTTTTTCTTCTGACTCCCTAAAACTGAAAAACACCGAGTTTCTCCTATACCGGACTCGTTAAAACTTAACAGTAAAGGACCTGTTTAATTTTCAACAGGAACGAACCACTCCTTCTTAGGGTTCGAATCTTAAACTAAGTTGGACTCATCCGAAGGATGAGCTTATAATCAAGCAAATGTTATCCTCCTCAAGCTTGTCAAAAATAAAGAGGTACTTGCCAGAAATGGTGGGGGAAAAAGAGAGAAAAATGGGCGTGTTTGTTGTATTTTAAATTTTCAAAAACTCAGTCAACCACTCTTGGACACGACACTTATATTCACCTGGGTTGGGAAATCCTTTGCCTAACAGTTAATCAAACCACATTGAAAGTCTTCAGCCGGTTTCTGGGTATTAGCTTTAGGTCAATTGTCACCAAGCCATCTGCAGTGTCGTTATGTGTCCAAGAGAACAGTTCAAATAAAACCAATCATCTGCAAAATATCTGTCATCCATCTTTTGACCATCCCTGAGTCAGTCCTTGCCAATATATTTTCAAAACTTGATCTATGATTTCGTGTTGTGGGCTTGCCTACGACAGATCACTTTCTATCGACATCAGCACATTATCTAGGAAGTTGATCCAGAAATCATCAGTACCTTGAAACGCATGCCTCAATGGCAGGTTTCTCGCTCGATGATAGGTCAGATCATTGACCTTCGATCGAATGATTCCGTGACATGTTCGACTTCACTCATTCATTCACAGCCTTTCGATCGCATCGAGTACTTCAAGAACAGGCACATTACCGGTGGTTTCTCTCACACTTGTTAACAGTTCACATCATTGCCCGGTAATCAAGTGGTTTCTACCATGTTCGACTTCAACACATTTATTCACATGGATAGAATCGTACTAGTTCGAGATGCGGAAATCAAGACCCTGGATCTAGTTTCCACCATCCAGGCTGCGAGGAATTTTGTTGTCATCTATACAATAGACTATTGATAAACAGATGGCTGCGTCCATACTGTGTCTACATATATCTGTACTATGATGTATTCAAAATCATTCCTGTATCAGAACGATTTCAGTTAGTTTATAGTTAGTTTTTATCTGAGTATGGGAATGCCTACCTCAGTGATGACATATACATGTATATATTTTGCATTGAATGTTTTTATAGGTTCCGACTGGGATGTCCACAGGATGATCTTTGAAATGATAAAGTACTGCACTCTTCATATATGGCAGACTATAGCTTCATCTATTCCAGACTTTGCACTTTAGGGGGCAATTTGTTACACTAAAATCTGTCATCCTGACATTTTACTATGAGTATGAGCTCATTATTACTCATACTTCCTCCTTTTGCAAGTCTAACATATCAGCTCCTCATGTCAAGCTTTCAAAATCAGAAAAAGTCCCTAAAATCCCCTAAGAATTGGTATCGCACTTTCTCTATTAATTCCCTGCGGTCCCGCACCTAAAGTTCAGCCTGCCTGCGGAACCATACCGCACTTTCCTTGTGTTATGGGTGCAGACCTCTGTAAAATACAAAAAGGCAAGAAAGTAAAGATAAAAAGTGAATTTCAGATGAATTCTAGAAGATTCTAGATGGGAATTTTCGGGAATGGATACGCTTTGAGAAGGTTCATGCATCCCTCACTTGATGGAGCTAACCCCTTGATGCAAGGAGCTAATCCCTTTGAAGGAGGATTCTATCCCTTCATATTTGGAACAAGAAACCTCCTATTTTCCACTATAAAAAGAGGCCTTGGGTAGCCTCAAGGGGAGTTCAAGCTTAAGATATTTGAAGTTAAATGCTGTTGAGATTCAGTCTCAATTAACTAAGACTTTCTGTGAGGTTAAATCACTCTTTCTGTGAGGTTCAATCACTCATCTCTAGTTGTCTTGGTTCAAAGAGTGCAATGCTTGTCAAAGTAGAAGAGATTCCTACTTCGGACCCCGGGAGGACCTGCACAACATCAAGGCACAGGTTGTAAAGGTTTTCTTTATTTGAAGTTAATACAAATATACTCATTTCTCTCATTAAACTGTCGATTCATGGTTTATTTCATAAATTCCTTGATCATTATGATAAGTATGATTTATAATAATGTCTATACAGGTGCTGTGTAATCTTTTTTCTTGTTTGTGACTGCAGATTCACGAGGAACGTTCTTTCAGTGCACGGGAAGGACTTCAATGAAATCAAGCAAGCGTTGGATATAAGGTAGGCCTTACACCTATATAGTGTTCTTATGAATCTTATATGCTTAGAGAGAGATTAGTATAATTGGCTGTTTGTTGCTAGTTACTTTTAGTACTAGAGAGATCGGTCTTTTCCGCAAGACGGATTAATCTACACAACAATGACAAATAGGTGTTTGACCTCATGTCCGATGAATAAGTCAAAATATATAGCCTCCATAAAATCCTTTCCTGTGATGTTCCCTTTTATACCTGCAAATTTTTATTTATCTAGGGCAATAGTGAATAATTTATCGTGATAACATTTCAAGCTAATTAACTTGTCCCCCATCCCAATTAATCATGGTGGCCCTTTCTTATTTAGCACATGAAACTTTTTATGGAATCTTTGAACGTTGGATTCAAGATTTTTACACTTATTCTCGAGTTGCAACATAAGGTTCCTTTTAGTATGCATCCTTTTTACCATCAATATGGTTTATGTCTTGTCTTGAATTCCAAGCTCCTCTAATTTTTCTTTAGTTTTAGAATTTAAGATTTTTATTAGAGTTGTTGCTTCACCAGGTTTCTGCGCCAAATATGTTTTTATTTCTTTTACCACTTGTTTGGATATTTGTATCAACTCTTCCTGCTAAAATACAATTTGGATTGAAGGCCATATTTCAGTAATGGCCTCATTTGTCTCTATCCATATATTTTATTTTTCATGTGCTAAAGTATGTGCCATTGTTGATTCCCTTTCCAATTGTTCAACCCTCTGAGTGAGTCTGTTATATTTCTACAATTTTTCTACATATGAAGTATTTATTTTAATTTTTCGATTTCTTTCCCTTGAATGGAAAAATTGTCCATAGCTTTGATCGGTTTACTTGAAGGATCTATGGTCTGTGTTTGTGTTGATGTTGATGTAGATGATCCTAGTGTTGTTGGAACTGAAATGGGGAATGATGTCAGTGGGACTATAGAAAACTTTGATGTCTGCTCTTTTTCCTTGAGAAATTTCTCCGTTTCCACTTTCATGTCTCTGATTTGGCTAGTTTGTTCAATTATTATCTTGAACATGTCTTATTTCTCTTTCTCTATCTCCCCAACTTATTTGGCCTATGGATCTTATGTAGTGGGAATTTTGAGCTTTTTCGTTAATTTTGCAATATCAACATTCTTATGTCTTACAATAACCTTTTCTTCCTTCACATCCTTGGGATTGTAGCCTAGCTTGATTATTAAGTCTTCTAATGATTTTATCTTGGTGTCCTTGGCCAAAAATGAAATTCTCTCCAGCTTTAGTTGTGAATGTATATTGCTGAATGAGGTCTGTAGCCTAGAGGCTGACATGGTAGCATTGGTCAATGCGGAGTACATCATTTCACTTGTCTGGTTATACATGTCCATTCGGTCAATTGGGTGAATATAATGTGCATCAAAGGAAAATGTGGATTCTTTATAATCTATTGGTGTCTTTGGTGCTGGAACTTGTGCTTCATGGAATGCAATCTGCATTTTCCCTTTCTCTGTATCAAATTCTGAAAGAATCCAATGCTGTCAGGTAGTTGTTTGCTTCCAGAATTGGGTGTGTGTGGTTAATTTTAGAATTTCATTCTTATGTTTGATTGCTTTATATTTGGAAAAATTGTTTGGCTTAGCTGTGTCTTGAACCAATTCTATTTTCTGAGTTGTATCTCGGGGATATTTGGAGATTGAAGAAAAGGGAGACCCTGTGAAAATATCATTTTATCTTGTAGAAAAATGAGGACCTGTCATAATTATAGTTTCTTGTTCTTTATCTCGCTGCTGAAAATTGCTCCTCGGTTAGTCTTTTGCTTTTTCTTATATATTAGACTCTCTTTAGCCCCAATTTCTGTTAGTGGAGAATACTCCTCTTCCATTATCCTTTTCTCCTATTTCTCTTAAGGAATATGGGTCTAAAATTTAGTTGTAGATATGACATGTTCTTCTGCTTCCTTTAATGTGTTCTCCCATCACTAAGTCTGGCTCATGAATTTCTCTATCTCTGGCCTAAGAGTGTGAGTGTATGGAGTGGTCTTCTACTCCACTGCCAACTTATAAATGAGGCCGAAAGGATCATAGGACCAAGTGAACTCTAATTTAAAATTCATTTGTTTTATAAGAAAATTTTCCTCTTTACCTGCTGCTCTGGTATTGAAGATGAATGGTCCAATCTGAGCCTTGATCTTGAACCATGATTTGTTTTTTAGCTACAACAAAGTGTAAGTAATCCATGTGTATCATTTTCCTTATGTATTCCAATGATAAAATACTCATGGGAACAAATTTTGGGATCCGGTAGGGTTGCAATTCACACTCATAAATCCTAATCTCGATATAATTTTGGTATAAATACCAATACCCTATCTTAGTTTGGTCACTTAGATGAAGCACTCTTTGAATTTCTGATCATATTATAGGTTCTACATCACTGTTCAGTAGACAAATCACTATATAAAGGAACTAATCCACATAATATCAAAATTTAAACTTGGTATTTTTTTTCCTCACCAAAGAGGCCAATGAATGAATGATAGTGGGTTACCCTGCTCATTTGACTTCTGTAAAGAGAATGAAAACATGCTTGCTTGATGATAAATAAAAAATAAATTAATATCAAGGTATACTTGAAATATCCCTTAGTAAGAAACTTTAGAAACTGGTCATGCATTGCCTCTGCAATGAATTGACTGTAATTATAAACAATAGGTTTTTCACCGGATGTAAAAACTGAAAAAAAAAATCCTACAATAGCCTCATCGATCCACTGGTGAGAATGGTAACCAAGTATGCATGAAATGATGGAAATTATGTGCTTAGTATTATATGGGAACATGGAGGATGAATGTGGGGGGTTTCTCTTAGCCAATTTTATATACTCCAGGAGAAAAACTTTGAAAATCTTGGCTCTCTATGGAAAGGTCAGATTTTTGTGGAGTTTTATGAGATAATCTATTGCGAGTGGCTTTAGGGAGTTAGGATTATGTATTTTTATAATTTTTGAAATGGATTTAGCAGTTATGGTGAGCATAAATTCACCATTTTGGGTGAAAAATGCTCTCTTATTGGGGACATATATGTTTTTGGCACCAGGATACCAGTTTTGGAAAGTGGTGAGTTTGTGGGAACAAGAATCGGGGCAGGGATGATTCCCAAAGGCCGAATTTATCTCTGAGATCTAATAATTATGTTTCAACGAATTGTGAAGTTTGAACATGTCGAATTCATAGCTGGTTTCAATGAATTTATATTATAGGCCGACTAGTGGCAGATGGTCAAGGTCAGTGACCGGGGGAAACCTCAAATTCTCCTCAGGGATTTTAGCTTTATTCTTGGGGGTCTTGCCTTTAGGTGGCATTGTCAAATTAGAATAATTGAGGAAGCTAGGATTTCTTGGTATAGGAAGGTGGAACTGAGGTGGGGCCAATGGTGGTGGTCTGGTTGCAGTAGATTTACTGTTGACTAGATGTTGGGATAGCGCATAGCATTGGAAATTCTATCTGGTCGTGAAACAACAAAAAGGCAGTTAAATGGTAATTTGGTGATTAATATAGAGATTATGAATTACCATTGTGTTTACCGTTTGATTCAGAGCGAATATGTCGTCGCGAGAGCGGGAGTCATTTATTAGTATAATGGTTGGTTGATGTGGACGAAAGAGTTCCAAGTGGAATTATTTTATTAGGAGAGGGAGTGATGGTGGGGAATCACTTGATGGAAGGGAAGTGGGGAAGTGGGGTATGTAGAGGCAAGGTGGAAGATGAACAATGGAGGAGAAGGGGTTGTGGTGGAGGTAATGGTGTGGGCATGAAAGTCATCGTGGTAGGGGTTTATTGGTGTGGAAGAAGAAAAGCCCTCGGTCAATGAGGTGATGCGTTTCGGAGGAGGGGGGTGGTTAAAAATGTTGTAGCATTTCCACGTCGCTTGGTAGGTATGATATTTTCGGACCCTTCTCGAAAATAAAGCGTGGAAGAGGATGGGGGGGCCTGAAAACGGTCCCTTGCTGTTGACCCGGGTTGGGTAGATCGTGGCTGTTGAAATTATTCTAATGTCGAATACATAGAATAAAATTTATATTCATACTTTAATAAAATCATGATAATCACACTTTAAAGGTTGAGATTAAACTAATCTAACACACACTTAATTACCCTCTAAAAATACTTAATTATCTTCTAAACCTCCTCCATTATCCACTAGTGTTACATTTTGATTTGCAAGCCATTTTTTATTTTTTCTTTTGATTTTTTAAATAACCACGTTTAAACAGTGTGGTTAAATTCATATTTATTTTAACTAGCCTAATTCAATCATGATTAAATTGTGTTATTGATTATTCACAAACCTAAATTAATTTTATTTATTCAGAACTAATTAGTTTAGACAGTGTGATTAAACTAACTATTCTACTTCTCCTATTACATTGTGGCATTCTAACTAGAAACACATTTATTTAAAAAAATTCAAAGTATTCGTTGATGCGTTTTTTCATTTTTTGAGTGGCACTTAGGATTTATCACTCCTATATACTTAATTTTTTATGGGTTATTTTATTCTTTTTCTTTTTCTCATGTTTTTTTTTGTTCTTTTCACATATCTATTTTTTATCCCCTTTTTTGTGTTTTGTTTTTCTTTTCTTCATTTTTCTTTTGGAAATAAATTTGGAGAATGGAACATTATTTACAACATCTCATATACGAAATTATATATATAATCAATTCATCCTATAAAATATAGGACTCTAACACTAGGAAAAATACACATCATTGAATCGACAAATCCAAAATTCCCTTAAAAAAGAAGCATTGAACAAGATATGATCATGGAAATTGAAAGCGATATTTTACATGATTGGGTCAGTACTTGTTTGGCTGAAAATTAGAAAACAATGGAGAAAATTTCCAAAGAAGCTTCCACTTTCGATGATTTCTCTGTAACTTTTCAAGATGAAAACTATAACAAGGACGATAAAACATTGAAAAATGAAAAATTAATTTATGTGCATAGTAAAAAAATTATTGATAATGTAGGAACTGATATTGATGTGTCTAGAGTTGCAGCCAATGGACTCATGAGATTCGATCAAGCTATTGTTAATACACTTGCAGCGTCTATTGAGAAACAGGAAGAAGAGAAAAAAATACTGAAAAGAAGACTAGAAGAGCTAGAAAATGCTTTAAATATGGCTCCTTTGTTAACTTTTCAAGATGAAAACTATAACAAGGATGATAAAACATTGAAAATCGAAAAAGTAATTTAGGTGCATAGTAAAAAACTTATTGATAATGTAGAAACTAATGTTGATGTGTCTGGAATTGCAACCAATGGACCGATGAGATTCTATCAAGATATTGTTAATTCACTTGCAATGTCTATTGAGCAATAGGAAGCAGAGAAAAAAATACTAAAAACAAGACTAGAAGAGCTAGAAAATGCTTTAAATATGGCTCCTTTGTTAATGACTCCACTCACAATACAAACATTTCCATCTATAATTTCGACTCATAACACATCCCATGGATCTAATAAAGCTTTGAAACTACTTAATGTAGTAAAATCTCATATTATCACTAATATATGCCAAATATTAGAAATCATTGAACATGCTAGGAAAGAAGTTTCTAATGTGCTAAGTTTAGCACATGAAATCAACTCATTTGTTGATTTGGTTAAAATTAATGTTAACAAAGAAGATCATTTCATTAATAATGAATTACTTTATTTTAGTAATTGTTGTTTGATCTTGACAAAAATAAAGAGAACTCGCAAATGCTAATCAAATGAAGAAACTCAAAACTAGATGATCTAAAAGAATGAAGACACTAGAAAATGTTATTTCTGAATGTGAAAGCACAAAGAATAGAAGAAGTGATGTTTTTCTAGAAGCGGTGCAAATTGTTCAAGGCCTAAAGAATCCATGCATCATACACAATTTTGAATTGATCACAAAAGATACACTAACAACCAAATTTGAAGAGCTAAAATTAAATTCAATGGAAATACAGTTTAATTTTATAATTGGTTTTACTACAGAAGAAATTAGCAAATGTCTAATTACCTATGTTAGCTCTAATTCCAAGAAGTCTATCTTAGCTAGTCAATTACAAAAGGAGGCCATGGAGATCAAAAAGTAGATATTATTTTGTAGATCTCCTGTTGATGGGCTATAATTTGTAGCCCAAAATGTTGATGACAAAATTTACCACACAGGAGTACAAACACTCTCCAATTCAATCAACATTTTAAGTTAGAGATTAAAATAGGTCCAATGAGATATTTCATCAAAGGTATGTTGAAGAAATTTGTCTAAGAGGTCATGGATGGAAAATATGACTGATAGTGAAACAATTAGCATATATACTTTCACATACTGTAAGCTTCCTTAAATATTTGCACATTCATATTATGTTTACTACTATTTAGTTATTAGGGTTTATTAATTGTATTAATACCACATAGTCTAGTTTCTCAATGTCATTCCTTGTTTTCTTTTGTAGTTTCCTTTTTCCACATTATGGTTCACAAGAGTCCAATCCTAGTCCCTATTAGGACGAATACATTTACTTTCCCAAAATGTGTTGAGAAATAAATGCTAATATAATTTAGGGTTTGATTCCTCTTTCTTAATAATTACTTGTGAATTGTGTTGGCTTCTTTTACTTCTTAATTAGTTTATATTTCATCAAAATATTACCAAATTATATGGCAATGAATATCACAAGATGTTGGTTCTCACCCAGGGAAAAACACCTATAAGGGGAAAACCCAATCAAAAACTCTTCCTTTAGTAGATTCAAATAAATATGATACACTTCGATACTTCTTAGACCTAGAAAAAGACCTCCTCCAATCACCAAGTCAACCCTTCCCTGAAAAAATGATCTTGACAAAATACTCCCAAGTGAAATCTTCCTAGCAGTGGCTTTAGTCCAAAAATTCGCCCCCGCACCCCCCCCCCCAGCCAACCAACATCAAAAATTCGATCCCCATCATCAAAATTTGTTGGGGGTGTGTTATATTATGTCCACGACTAGTTTCACATAGGGGGGTGGCAAGCCCCCTATCAGGGAGTTTTCAGGGGGGTGGTGGCCTTGCTGCATGTGTTCTGGGGCAGCACCCCCACAATTTTTTTTTCGGACCTTGTAATAGGTGGGTGGACCTATCTATAGTTTTATGCATAGGTTTTGCAACATGGTTTTGCTCATGATGGTTTTATGTCCATGGTATTTTGTATATCCAGTCAAGGGAACTACGGTTATGTTCTAATCCAGGGTTAAATGGATTGTGGTTTATGAATGATTCGACATGTATATATATATACGTTTTGTAACATTGAAAGGAATATAATAAAAAATCAATCTGGTAGTACTGGTTTTGGGATCTATTGGAAAATCTCTATGTATATTTCTTTTATGTTTTATGTTTTCACCATTGTTTATTTTATGTTTTAAGAATTCGTTTGCAGGTAATTTTTTTACACGGTTAAAAGATACATTTGGTATCAGAGTTGTTTCGACTTCAAGGGGACACCTTTGCTGCTAAGGTGTTTTTTTGGGGCCCATGGTAAACCATGTTCAGTGGGAGATCTGCGAGAACGATTATTGTGGTAAAATAATATGACAAGTAGTGGAAAGATAGAGATAAAGAAATTTAATGGTTAGAGTTTTGAGTTGGGGAATCTCAAGATGGAGGATCTACTAGTGGATAAAGATCAGTGGATCACAATAGATCCAAGGACTAAACCAATGATAATGTCAGATGAAGACTAGGAAAATTTGGTTCAGAAAGGAAAGAGCACAATACAAATGTGTATCTCAGATTCAATATTGTTGAATGTATCTAGGAAGCTATGGAAAAGGATTTGTAAGACAAGTTAGGGAATTTCTACCAATATAAGTCTATGCTGAATTTTTTTTTCCTAAAAAACAGATGTATAACTTGAGGATGAAGGATGGAGACTCAGTGACATGGAGTCAGAACTCCTTTAATGTTGTGGTTAGCCAATTTTTATCTATTGATATTAAAATTTTAGATGAAGATAAGTTTATCAGTTTTCCATGTTCTCTAGCAGATTCGTGGGATATTATTGTTGTTGCAATAGGTAGCAATACAACTACCTTGAACTTTGATGAAATAGTCTCATGCTTGCTGTCGGAGGAGATGAGACAAAAAATTATGGAGGGATAGAATGTTTATGCCTTGTGTGTATGAGGACAGTCTGAGAACATAAACAAAAATAAGTCCTTGAGTGGGAGATCTAAATCTAGTGGAGATATAAATCTCCAGAGAAACCTGTAAAGGTGTGCTGGAAATGCGAAAAGGAAGGGGACTTCAAGAAGGACTATATATCTAAAGCTTTCGAGAGAGGAAATGGATATGATGATTCTCTTTCTACAGAGGAGAAAGCCACCTCAGATGAAGGTGGGGATGTGTGCTTGGATTCTTCTTAAAGTATACATGTAGATCATGAGGCATGGTCAAATGAATTAGGTGCATGCTTTCACTTCACTCCCCATAGGGAGTGGTTCTACAAATATAAGATATATGATGGTGGTGATGTCTTCCTAGGAGATGATAGGAAGGCAAGAATCTTCGCACATAGAAAAATCAAGTTGAAGTTGCAAGGTGGAAGGATTAGAACACTTCCTAGTGTTATGCATATTCTTGCATTGGCCATAAATTTGATTTTTGTACAAAAGATGCATGATGTAGGTGTAAACATAGTGTTAAAGAAGGATACTTGCAAGACGGTTCGGGGAGCACTAGTATTGATGTGGGGAGTTTGGATTGTAAATCCGCACAAGCTTCTGGGTCGCACAGTTATTGATGGGTGCAACTATTTTTTGGTTCTTGAAAGTGGAGTAGAAAATGTTGTGGTCTCTGGAGAAAAGACCATGCTATGGCATCAAAGGCTTAGACATATTGGAGAGAAGGGACTTCAAATAGTACATGGTAATGACATGGTAGAAGGTATGCCTAATTTATCTCTAGATTTCAATTTTTGTGAACATTGTGCATGTGGGAAGAAGAATCAGGTGATTTTCCCCTCTAATGCTAAGATGGAGAAAGGGATATTAGATCTTGTGCATAATGATGTGTTTGGACCTGTGTTGGTTCCATCACTAGGTAAGTCTGTGTAACATGTATCATTTATAGATGAATTCTCAAGGAATACATGGATATATTTCCTCAGAAGAAGTATGAAGTCTTTAACAGGTTTAGAGAATTCAAGGCTCTGGTGGAAAACTAGACAAAGAAGAAGATAAAGGTGCTAAGGATAAATAATGGTGGAGTGTTTTGCAAGAAGTAATTTTAAAACTTCCGTAAGAAGTGTGGTATAGAAAGATAGAAGGATACTCCATACACAGCTCATAAAAATAAAATTGCAAAAATAATTAATAGGACATTGATGGAAAAGGAAAAAAACATGCTCAATGGTGTTGATTTAGGAAATTTTTTTGGGCAGAGGCAGTGGAGACTGCCTGTTACCTGGTTAATATATCACCTTCATCAACATTGCAGGATAAGAATCCACATGATGTGTGGACTGGTAAGAAACCCTCTCTTTCATGTCTGAGGGTATTTGGCTACGATGCATATGTACATGTTCCAAAGGATAAAATAACCAAATTAGATAGTAAATCTGACATGTACGTCTTTATTGGGTATAAAGATGGTTTAAAAGGGTTATAAGATTTGGAACCCATAAAAAAGAAAGGTTGTGTACAACTGAGATTTGTTGTTTAGAGAGGTTAAAGATGTTAATAAACATGAAGTTCTATCAGATGAACCTGAGTAGATATAGTTTCAGCTAAAGGAGGAAGAGTTAGAGTCTACATCAGAACACGATTAAAAAGAGGAAGAGCCACAAACTCCATATTTGAGATGTTTAGTTCGGGAAAGAATGCAACCATAAAGTTATAGTCCATCTACTTTCTGTTCAAATTTTTCTTTATCTATTACTGATGATGATCCCAGAACTGTTTGGGAGGCAGTAGATTTATAGGATGGAAAACTATGGAAATAGGTCATGGTTGATGAAATGACATATTTGAACAAAAATGAGGCTTTGGAAACCTATAAGGAAACCCATTTGTAGCAAATGTGTGTTTAAGAAGAAGGTGAATGCAGAAGGAAAGGTGGAGAAATACAAAGCTCAGTTGGTAGCAAAAGGTTATTCGCAGGTGTGGAGAATTGAATTTGGTGATATTTTTTCTCCTGTTGCCAAGGTAGCTTATGTTAGATTACTTTTATCTATTTCTCTTGCCTTTGATTTTTAGGTAGAATATATGGATGTGAAGAACAAATTTCTTCACAGGGATCTGGAAGAGGAGATCTAAATGAAGCAACCTGAAGGCTTTGCAGTGAAGGGTAAGAAATAGTTTGTATGCATATTGAAAAAGTATCTATATGGGTTAAAATAGTCACCAAGGATGTGGTATCAAAAATTTGATACATATATACAGGGACTTGGCTTCACTAGAAGAAAAGAAGATCATTGTGTGTATATTAATTTGTGATTGTGTTATTTATTTTTTCTTGTATGTGGATGATATGTTGTTGATTGGAAATGAAAAAGAAATTATCTAGGATTTGAAGACCCAATTGTCCTCCAAGTTCGACCTGATGGATCTTGGTGCTGCAAACTATATTTTGGGCATGGAAATTATATGTTAATAGTTAACGAGGAAGCTATGATTAAACCAGAGGAATTGAACCAGTGAAGGTTGATATTCTTGTGGGTGTAAATTTATCTGCTGAACAGTGTCCCAAGACACAAGAAGAGGAACAAGACATGTCTCGTGTTCCATATGAAAGTGGAGTTGGTAGCCTGATGCATGCAATAATCTATACTAGACCATCCATTGCACATGCAGTGGGAGTATTGAGTAGGTTTATGTTAAAACTAGGGAAATAGCATTGGATAATAGCGAAGCTGGTTTTCAGCTATTTGTGTGGAACTAGTTACTATGGTGTGTGCTACCAAGGAAGAGTAGGAATGGAAAAAGTTTTGGATATTCATGGATTTGTTGATGCAGACTGGGATGGAGATCTAGATCAGAGAAGCTTTAAAAGTGGGTATATTTTTAACCTGTTTGCAGGAGTAGTTAGTTGGATGAGAAAAAGACAGTTTGTAGTGGCTCTTTCAAGTATAGAGGCTAATTACATGGAAACCACTGATGCAATAAAGTAAGAAGTTTGGTTATAGAGATTTTGTTCAACTATGGTGTTGGTACACCGAGTTATAAGGATAGACTGTGACATACAAAGTGCAATTTTCTTAGAAAATAACCCTTCTTATCATTCAAATACAAAGCACATTGATGTTTAGTATCACTTTGTGAGGGATATGGTTGAGTAAAAAAAGGTGTTGCTAGTAAAGGTGGACACTTCGAAGAATGTTTCAGATACATTGACAAAGTTTGTGAGCATTGAGATTTTTTCTGGGCGTAGAGAATCAATGGGCCTTGTAGGGCTAGACCAATGACTAAGCTCTCATGTGACCCCCTATGTGGAAAATAAAACAACAAGCAGGAGAATGTCGGGTGTGTGCTATAATTTTTCTATGACTAGTCACATGCGCGAGGAGGTCACAGGGGGCAGTAGCCCCACCAACAAAGGGTTCGGGGAAACACCCCAGGAATTTTTTTTTGGACACCACAATAGGTGGGTCAACCTACCTATGGTTTTGTTCATGGGTTTTTCACATGGTTTTGGGCATGATGGTTTTCTTTCCATGGTATTTTGTAGATCTAGTCAAGGGAACTATATTTATGTTCTAATCTAGGGTTATGATGGATTGGGGTTTATGAATTCTTCGACATGTATATATATGTGTTGTAAAATGAAAAATTAATCTGGTAGTCCCGATTTTGGGAGCTAGGGGAAAATATATGTGTATATTTGCTTTATGTTTTATGTTCTTGCCATTGTTTGTTTTCCATTTTAAGAATTCGTTTGCAAGTAATTTCTATATAGTTTTAAAACCTAAAAAATTTCAAAATTGTAGTAGACAGATTTTTGGCCCCAAAAACTACCGAGAAAACTTCACACGTGCGAGAGAAAGGTAGCCCAAAACTTGATTTACATTTCCAGAATACTTCATCCTTCTCCCACCTCTTTGCTCTCTTTTTTTTCTTCTCTGTCTTATAGATCAAACTTGTTTAGTGAGTGAGTTAAATAGGTCAAATTTCCTCTCCTTATATAGCATTTCTGCTAGATCATATTTCCCTCATGTAGGCCAACTTCTTGGGGACAGGGCCGACTTGGTGTGGAGGTGACAAATTATATTTTTAACTCAAAAATAATTATTTTTACATGATGCAAAAGAACAAGAAGGGTCTAATAAAAATATCAATGAATCTAATGACTCAAGACTAAACCTAAAATCCTTGAATGGAGGCTTTGACCTAGAAAACCTTGACCCAGGAATAAAACCGATGCTTTAATAAGTCATTCTATTTAATATAAATTTTCTTTTTCACAACTAAAATTATGAAGACCAAATATAGTTACATGATTCAACATTCGCTCTTAACTAAGTATGTATTCATAATTAGATCCATATAAGAGTACATGGAAGATTTCAAAAGGAAATGAACTACGAATAGTTCTAGCACACTCAATGCTTTAGACTAGATACATGACCATGGTAATATATTTGGGTGGGACTAAGGGGACTTAAGATTTAGCCAACTTTAGGTACCATCATTCATTTAATCTCTACCCCAACCTAGGGATCTAGGCGCGTATCCAAGGTTAGAGTTCCATGACCAATGACACCCTCCCTCTTTTGGATCTAGACATGAACACATAGGCTTGATAGATTTCCTCCCAAACATCTTACCATTAGATTATTCATCTCTCCTTATCAATTAAATATGTAATATCAACTCACCCAAGCATGATTCTAAAATATTCCAATTTCTTATTTGGAAGACTCTTTGTTAGCACATCAACTACATGTTCATGTGTCAGAATGTACTGTAGCTTCACGACCCCATATTGTACAAGATCCTAATGTAGTGGTATTTTTTGCTGATATGCTTTGTCCTTTCGTGGCATACATGGTATTCAAACATATTAATGTTGCTTTTATTATCACAATTTATCACTATAGGATCCAGAGGATTTCCAAAAAAATCTGACAAAAGTTTCCTCAACCAAACAACTTCCTTTCCTACTTCACATGCAACAACATATTATGCTTCACCACTACTTAACACATCATGATATTATTTTATACTCACCTATGTAATCATTGTAGATTCCAAAGTGAGACATCCACTAGTGGTGCTTCTTCCACGAGTCTCACTGCCACCCCGATCGGAATCAGTAAAACTTGTTAACTTAACTTCCTTTCCATCATACTTTAGGCAGTGATGTAAAGTGCCACGTAGATATCTCAAAATATTCTTGGAAGCTATCCAATGGTCATGACGATATTCCAACTAAAATTAAATAATAACATTTACGACAAAACATATACCAAGTCTCGTATTTACCAGGTACACCAGAGAGCCCACCAACTTTCGATAGTTAGTAGGATCGATGAGGCTAGAGTCAGACCTTCTCAACTTCTTGAGATTAGTGAACATGGGATTATTCATAGACTTGTAATCCATCCTATTGAATCTCTAAAATATCTCTATTATGTATTTTCCTTGACCTAGATATATCTTTCTAGGCTTCTACCAAACTTCCAAACCCAAGGAATAGTGCTTAAGTCCCAGATATTTCATTTTGAATTCGACTGCTAAAATTTTCATGCATTCTTGTATTTTGCACTCCACACCTGTAATAAAAAAATTATTCACCTATAGTAGTATAATTAATGGTTCATTATTCACCACCTTGATGTAGAGATTACATATGCATAACTTTTGACGAACCCAATTCTTAAGAGATATGCATCCATTCTTGCATACCATGCACTAGGATCTTGCTTCAAGCCATATAGGGTTTTATTGAGTCTACAAACATGTGTTTCCCTTTTATTTATTTTTAAAACTTTCAGTTTTTCAATATTTACTTGTTCATAGATGGTCCCTGTTGGGTGAAACTATCGTCATCAAATAATTTCCCTAACATAAATTATCAATCTGAAGGTTGCGTAGACTTACGAAGCACATGCACTGGAAATGCAGGACTGAAGTTAAATTAGCCTAGTATAATTCTTTCGTCTCTCATTCAAGATGTAGTAAATAGGGAAGAGGATCCTAAAATAGGAGAACCTAGTTTTCCTTCCCTAGATTATTGTCCTCAAAAAGAGAGACTAAAGAGCAGCAGTTTGTGATGTGTAGAAAGTGAGAGAAGAGGTTCCTAAATTAGGAGAACCTGATAGTCCTTCCTCAACAATTATACTCCAACAACATTACCACCACATCATAAATTGGAAATGTGAAATCATATAAGATAAAAAGGACATGTGAAGAGTAACCTGTGTCAACATATATTAACGATGAAG
>JAXQQM020085241.1:0-27555 GCA_034641835.2 Pinus albicaulis
ATCCATCTTTGTACATATTGGAGAGATCCCTCTCCGGATTCAGGAGGGCTAGATCCTAGAATCCCAAAGTTGGTTGAAATGATGTTAACTCTGTGATCAGACTTTGCCAATCTTGTATTGTACGGAGACCTAACAAAGCCAGAAACGAGAGGAAGCCCCTGCATATGCCCACCTGGTAGAGAAATTTGTCAATCATAAATTTCATCATGAACTGGCGCAAGCGCAACATGAGCTAGCACAATGTAGGAAGCAGGTGGTGCCAGCACTAGAATATCAAGCACTACTAGAGAAATTCATAGACCTCTCCTCCATAGAAGACAAAACATTTGCCCAGCTCAGAGGGGAACAAGCAAAGGTAAAAATGGCATAAGAACAGGTGGAGCAAGCCAAGAAACAAATCACTACAATTTTTTCTCTATATAATGATGCACTATCATGCAAAGCACCTGCTACCAACTATTCCTTGTTGTTAATAGAACGATATTTAATGCTGAAAGTCAAGGCCATCAGGGCAGGAAAGTCTACAACTTTTAGGACTATAGAAGAGTTTGTCCATTACTATAATGATCGATATGAATAGGTCCAACGCCTTCTATGTGAACTTTACATGCATAATTTCTTTCTAGAAGAAGACACGGACAACAATCCTAGTCCCTTTATAGGGGATGTTCAGCTCCAAGCCTTCCTCTCATTTTCTAAGAACCAGATTAGGTGGGCCAAGGCCTATAACATCTTCCAAAAAAGAGAGCATGGCCTAGACTTGTGGGTCAGAGGGGAACCTACAAAGCCCTAACAACTGTTTATCCAGCACAAAAACTTTATGCGAAGGTGAGGTGTAAGAACTAGGTTGGGGCCCATCCATAAGAACATCATAGAAAATGGATAGGAATACTTTGAGGACAATGGATAAGTAGCCTTGGTAGCAGCTAAACAAAGATGGATGGCCTCCACGAACAATGAAAAGAATAGGGAGCCATTTGGCTACATGAATTTCAAGGCTGTTGCCTCCAGTAACATGGTCTTTAGCATGGGGCCTGCATGGTTAGGATGTAGATATAGAAGCACTCTGCTCTGTTACCCCCCTGAGGACTATAATAATAATTATGAATTACCAGAAGGATGCACAAGCACAACCTTTGCAATCATGAGACAAAAACAGGGTTTCAGAGCATACAAGGAAAAGGTCTACCCTGCCTACTCCCTAACGTAGTTGCATCTCAACCATCTGTTTTCATGAGTACATGTAATTAGGTAAGCAGGGGAGTATGTTGGGCCTGAATTGAGGTATGTTTTCACCCTATAATTACTTCAAATTATGTCACAGTTTTTGGAATTGTTCCTCATCTTAACAATAAAGAAAGAAAATATTTATGAAAACTAGAGCAATTGTGCTAACGACAGAAGGAATGTTTCTATAACAAAAAATTGACTTATCGTATCTCCGTATGAAGGAAGGCAGAGTAGATGAACCGATGGTCAATGGAAGACAACTAACAAACATAAACGTATGGGATCTCAGTAACTCCCAGAAGCCGTCAAAAGGCAGACAGACGAATTCAAGCTCGAGAACTCAAATAACAGCCACGCACAGTGGACTGTTGTTTGGAAAATACTATCTCATTGCATGAAATTTCTTTTAAAATGACCAGGGACGAACTAGATAGGGAGTCGAATAGGAATAGGAAAATCCTTCTGTAATTATCGCATCATAACCAAACTGCCTAATTGTATTCTTAGAGTATCCCTTGATGTAATAAATATTTTTTAAAGTTTGAACAATTATACTTTGAGGTTTTCACTGCGTTAGAGCTTTTGGTGGTCTGGGCCCAACCCCTAGAATTTCCTCGCCAATTCCCATACTGTGCATTAGTCACAGAATCAATGTCCAATTATCTGATGTAGTTGTAAAGTACTTTTCCACTCAATAAAGTTACAGTTTTTCTTTTTTCAGAGCTGTTTAGCATTTGCATTCCTTGATTTAGAATAATCGCATTCATATTTTCTAGTTTATAATAATGCTTCATCACCAGTATATGTTTTCAATTTGCTTGTTGCCTTTGCAATCGATTTACAAATCATAGAATAGTTATTGTTCGATGTTACTTGTCTTTGCGGATTAAATTTTTCTTTTCGCATAGTAAGGCATCCAATTGTTGATTAATGTCAATTAGTTAGTTTACAAAGAGAATTCCATTGCAAAATTATATAAGTGGTTGATATACACTTCATTTAGATTGCTTTTCACTTCATTTAGATTGTTGTTCACTCCTTTTAGATTGCTGCTCAATTCATTTATATTGTTGTTCAATTCATTGAGATTGTTGTTCGAATCATTAAGGTTGTTGTTCAAACCGTCATTCTATTGTTCAATCATAGGTTTCTCTTTTCTAAGCTAGATAGAATAATTAGCCATAATCTACCAAACCATTCCTCTTTAAGTTGATTGAATTCAGAAAACTAGATAATCCTTTCTCATAAACAGTGTAGAGTAACTATCAATTGATCTCACTTGCATATATTGTGTTGACACTCTTGAAATAAGAGGACTTACCTCGGGTTGATAATTAAATGAGAAGCACTAAGGTTTCCTATAATAAGCCACCTCTGTGACACCAACAACTCGTATATTGTTATTTTGGTGCACCATAGAAGCCCACTATTATTATTTGTATTCGCTTAAATTATTATTGTTATGTAGGCCTTAATTATATTTTGACCCTTTAGGCTCCTATATATACAAGGAGGTCATGTCACTTGAATCGCCCATGAATCAATCATTTATGTGATGTAAAAGGAGTGCTCCCCCTTGAAGTGGATTATTATCAAGTTTTTGATCTATATTTTCTTAATTTTCTGTGTTATTTGATCTAGATACATAAAATTTGGTGTGAGGGCTCTTCATCCTAGGGTTTTTCTTCTTCAAACGGGCCATCGTGAAATTTTTACTAAGTTTTTTTTTTGTGAAGCTTCAAACTGTGAAATTTTTACCACGTGGAGGCGAAATATTGATAAACATTTTGTTAAAATTTCAGACCTTGGTTTACCATATTTTCAAATATATGGTCCATGGAAGTTAGGATTTCTATATGCTCCAAAATTCAGTCTCAAATAGGTGTCCCAAGGAAAATCATCATAAATTTCTCCTTGAGCATTGGATTTGAATTCTGTAAAAGAAACTAAAATTTGATGGGTTGTAGTTTGTTGGGTATTAATTTCAAGGTTGAAGGTCAAAATAGTGACATGTGGCATCATGTACAACTTTTATTTACTGAACTAGTCCATAATCAGGTCATTGTGGGATATTTAGAATAACTTTATCTTGAAGAATCCAATATCAGTAAAACTTGTGGGGTTGGAATGAAGAAACAAAGAACTACCTTAGTACTAAATTTGATACCTTGGGAGGCCAAAATCATAGAGATACAACATTTTCAAGTTTAACTAGATCAACAAGCTCAAAATCAAGCTATTAAAAACAAAAATGGTGTACATTTTTAAAATTGCATAAATTTTGTTCAAAAAAGTAGTTTGAAGTCATTCAAAGGGAATATTGAAGCATATATATCATTTTTTGGTTCTAATATTAATCTTAAAAAAAAATTATACACCCATTAAGCTCCCAAAAATCTCTACTATGATGTATGAAGAAGAAAAAGAAGAAATGCAACATGATATACCAAAATTATGGGACCAAATGCAAAAAAAATCACTCTCACAAAGAGTAGCCAAAAATTCATTGGAAGTGATGATAAATGTTAATATGGATGGTTTAAAAGTAGGAATAAAAGGGGACATGGAAGGTTTTAAGAAAGGTTTGAAAAAGTTTCTACAAGAAATGCTTCATAGTGGTGACAAGGAATTCCATGAAACTCATGATGAGAACAAAAGGAATGTGAATCATTATTTTAGAGACTCAAAATTTGGGTTGAAGACCAACCACATTCCAAAGATCAATGTGAGGATGTTTTATGGCAAGGATCCAGTAACATGGATATTATATAGATGGAGCATTTCTTTGATCAACACAATTTGCAACACACAAAAAAGGTAAGTATTGGATATCTATATTTATAACCCAATCAAGTTGTGTGGTATCAATGGCTTTATTCTTATAAGTCACTTGTCACTTGGAATTTTTTCTACAGAGGAATTAATAGCACATTATGAGTATACAAAGAGAAATAACTTATTTGGCCAATTGGTAAATGTCAAACAAAATATTTTAATTGTAGAGCATCTCAGTGATGTCTTCAAAGGGACTTTAAAGGATAACATCCAACATGAGGTTTTCCTTTGGGAACCTAAGTCATTGGAGAATGCATTCATGGTGGAAAGAAATGTTGAAAGAAAAAGTATGTAAATAAGAAGGTATACCACACACAACTATAAAGATAGAAGTGTTTCCTCTCCTATCCTCCCACAACCTACAAGGATAACACCAAAATAACTAAAGGAAGAAAAAGAAAAATATATTTGTTATAATTATGATATCAAATACACTAAAGGTTATAAGTATGCTAAGAAGAAATTATTTTACATAGGTTGTGAAGAGGAGGAAGAAAATGAACAAGAAACATTAAAAGAAGAATGTATACACCAAGAATCACCCTAGGTGTTGAAAAAGAAAAAATAAATCCTACCATATCTTGTAATGAAATAGAGAGAATCATCACTCCTATAACCCTTAATATAAAAGGATATATCAAGAAGAAAAAACCAATAATGTTGATTTATTCGGGTAGTACCCATAATTTTATTCATTGTAATCTAGCCAAGGATTTGAATAACTTTCTCTATCTAGCACCAAAGTGTCAAGTGATGGTTTCAAATGCAGGAATTATAAATTTCTTAATAAAATTCCATAATATAAATATAGCCATGGGGGAATATTCATTGAATAATCCAATTCTTATCATTCAATGGGTGGTATTGGTCTTGTATTAGGAGTCCAATGGTTGCAATCTTTGGAGAAAATAACTTTCAATTTTCAAGAATGTTTCTTGAAATTTTACTAGGAAGGTAAGTGAATTGAATTAAGGGGTATCACAAGGAAACTTGGGAAGATACTAAACTCTAATGGCATGACAAATATTTTGAAGGAAGAATGAGGGGTAATTGCACAACTAAGCTCACTAGAAGTCCAAACATCTAAGTCATCCATTTATCTAGATCTCCAAAGAGTCCTTAACTATAATTTCAGGGTATTTGAGATTTCTAAAGGTCTTCCAGGCATGCACGATCATGATCATGATATTCACTTGATTATAATAATTTTCCTCCAAACATTAGACCCTACATATATGCCTAGGCACAAAAGAGTGAAATTGAACGTATGTTTGAATAAATGTTAGAAAGTATAATTAAACCTAACCAAAGTTATTTCTCCTCTCTATTATTATTGGTGCACAAGAAGGATGGATCATGGCTTATGTTTCCATATTATAGTGAGCTCAAAAAACTCACTATTAAAGATAAATTTCTCATTAATGTCATTGATGAATTATTTTATGAATGACATGGAGTAATTTACTCCACAGATATGGATCTTCATTTACGATATCATCAAAATAGAATGAAGAAAAAATACAATATGAAAACAACATTTAGAAATTATGAAGGTCATTATGAAGTTTTGGTCATGCCTTTTGGCATTAATAATGCACCTTCCACATTTCAATGTTTGATGAATTCCAATTTCAAAACCTTCCTTTGAAAACTTTTGTCAGTATTTTTTGATGATATACTAATCTACAACAAGTCTTGGAAAGATCATGTTCAACATGTTGACATGGTGCTAAAACTATTAGAGGAGAAATAATTGTATGAAAAAACCTCCAAATGATTCTTTGGGGTATAGGACATGGAATATGTGGGCCACATTGTATCTCATGAGGGTGTTAAGGTAGACCGTAACAAAAAAAAAAAATCATCAAGGAATGGAAAATCCCCTCAAGCTTAAAACATCTTCGAGGCTTTCTCAAGTTGATAGTGTATTATGACACGTTTTTGAAAAATTATGGGAAACTAAAAATACCTCTAACAACATTACTAAAGGACTACGCATTTTCTTGGAATCCATAAGAAATTAAGGCCTTTGAACATCTTAAAGAGGAAATGTATTGAAATTTGATCTTAGTTACACTAGAATTCACAAAAACCTTTATTGTGAAATGTGATGCCTCAAGAAATGACATTGGTGTTGTTTTAATGCAAGAAGAAAAACCCGTTGTTTTTTTAAAGTCGTCCAATTATGGGAAAGTATTTTCACAAACCTATTTATGAGAAGTAAATGTTGGGAATACTACATGCACTAAAGCAATGGCGCCCTTGCCTAATGGGAAGACACTTCAATGTAAAAACATATCATGATAGTCTTAAATTCTTCTTAGAACAAAGACTATATTTAGAAGAACAACAAAAATGGGTCACAAATATGCTAGGTTATGACTTTTAAATCATCTAAAAAAAGGTAAGAAAAATGTTGTTATAGATGCACTCTCAAGAAGGGATGAAAATGTAGAGGAATTTGTCCGTGAAATTTATATTATCCAACGTGATTGTATAAATGAAGCAATTGATGAATGGATGAATGAAAAATAGGTGTGGACGCTCATTCAAAAGTTGTATCAATATCCCAGTGTATCTGATACATTTATCTAGAAAAATGATTCACTGTGGTACAAATATTTCTTATATCTATGTAAGAAATCCTAACTCAAATAAAATGTTCTTTTGGAATTGAAAACCCATCCTATATGAGGGAATTCAGGGTTTTTTAAAACATACCATAGGGTCAAGTAGGAAATTTTTTTGGATGGCCTTAAATATGATGTTCAAAACTTTGGCATATAATTTTTGGTTTGCGAACAAAATAAAGTCGATACAATTAAGACACAGTGTCTTTTACAACCTTTAGACATTCCACATCAACATTGGTAGGAGGTCTCAATGGATTTTAGCATAGGTCTAGCCAAGTTTTCTTGGAATCCATAAGAAATTAAGGCCTTTGAAAATCTTAAAGAGGAAATGTATTGAGCTTTGATCTTAGTTACACTAGAATTCACAAAAACCTTTATTGTGAAATGTGATGCCTCAAGAAATGACAATGGTGTTGTTTTAATGCAGGAAGGAAAACCCATTGTTTTTTTGAAGTCATCCAATTATGGGAAAGAATTTTCACAAATCTATTTATGAGAAGGAAATGTTGGAAATACTACATGCGCTAAAGAAATGATGTCCTTGCCTAATGGGAAGACACTTCAAGGTAAAAACATATCATGATAGTATTAAACTATTCTTAGAAAAAATACTATATTTAGAAGAACAACAAAAATGGGTCACAAATATGCTAGGTTATAACTTTGAAATCATCTACAAAAAAGGTAAGAAAAATGTTGTTATAGATGCACTCTCAAGAAGGGACGAAGATGTAGAGGAATTTCTCCGTGAAATTTATATTATCCAACATGATTGTATAAATGAAGCAATGGATGAATGGATGAATGAAAAAGAGGTGTGGACACTTATGTGATACATTTATCTAGAAAAATGATTCACTACGGTACAAATATTTCTTATATCTATGTAAGAACTCCTAACTCAAATAAAATGTTCTTTTGGAATTGAAAACCTATCCTATATGAGGGCATTCAGGGATTTTTAAAACTTACCATAGGGTCAAGTAGGAATTTTTTTTGGATGGCCTTAAGTATGATGTTCAAAACTTTGGCATAGAATGTTTGGTTTGCGAACAAAATAAAGTCGATACAATTAAGACACTGTGTCTTTTACAACCATTAGACATCCCACATCAACATTGGTAGGAGGTCTCAATGGATTTTAGCATAGGTCTACCCAATTTCAATGGAAATAATTTCATCATGGCAGTATTTGATAGACTTACCAAGTATACACACTTTTGTGCATTATCTCATCCTTTCAAAGCTGGGATAGTCATTACTTCATTTGTGGAAATAGTTCAAAAGTTACATGGAAACCCAAATATTATTGTGAGTGAGAGAGATCCTAAGCAACAACCTGATGGTGATAAACATAAGTCCAAAGAGGGAAAACCTGATGGTGAACATTGGCCCCTAACGGACCAAGGTGTGTTGGGCCTAAAAAAAACTAAAATGAAGCAGTTAAGGGCAGAAATTCAAGGTTTTAAGAGAGTCGTGCTTAGGGCTTTGTGTAGGGATAATGAGAAGGTGTTCAAGGATGTGAATGATCCTGGTTTGAAGGCCTATCGACCAGATGTGACAAAATGGCCTATAAAAATTATGACTTATCATTTTTGGTGTTCTTCTAACTCCCTCAATGATGACTCTATCCATTTATGTCTTTTTCAGTGCACACTGACCGGTACGACATCAAAATGGTATATCGAACTACCACAAGCTTCATTCGATAATTTTAGTGCCTTATCTACCACATTCCTAACAAATTTTCAGTTACCTATTCGATATGAAACTGGAACTAAAATTTTAACCAATTTCAAACAAATTTATTCCACTCATATCTCTAATCATATTCATGAGTGGTGACACCGTCGTCAATCGGTACTTTTGTTCCTAATTAATTGTTAGTTGAATGGATCATTAAGTCTATGTTACCATATATAATAGAAGACGTCGTTAAGGGTGAAGTCATGATTGAAGAGCATGTAATTACTCATACCTAGTATTTGGATCTTATTTATACCTAATCTGGTGATGAGCACCATCGTTAGGTACATTTTAAGGGGTTAATTGTCACATTTTTAGCCTTATTAATCTCTCCTTCTCACATTAAATTGCATTATGGTCATATGTTTCTTAGTGTAGATGGTGTATTGAGGGTTTTCATACTTTGGATGCCTAATGTGGTTTAAATGTAGGAAAATCAAGAGAATGTGCTATTTTTGTTGAAGATTACACAATTAGAGATCAAAGTAGACAACTAGGAGTGATTGTAGGGGGTTGACCACCCCCTTACCTCCTAAAGGCAACCAAGGGTTCCTCGAGATTCTACTCCAATAGCTCGAAATCAAAGGCATCCAAGCAAGTGGAAGATCAACTAGATTCAAGCTCCACCTCTCTCAAGTTCCAAGGAGACAAATCACGTACTTTTTAGGGAGCTATTGGTAGCTACCATTTAGGATAAAATAGGTCATAGCAAGAGCTCATTAGGATTCAATTTTTTTGAGATAGATAGAGAACTCTTAGTTCTTGTAATAGACATTTGTTACTGTCATATTCTATCAAGCATAATTGGTTATGAAATAAAATGAGTATTTGGTTTCTTCTTCACTGAGTTAGTTTCAGGAAGATGAGCTTGTGGGTTAGGGCCTAATCCTTTGGCCTCAGTCTCTCTTATGTATTTGTATTTACCTTTTATGTTGTTATAGTTTGTTTTCTTACATTTAATCTCATTGTATTTAGTTTTCTTACATTTCAAGTGTTGTAGTTAGTTGGCTTACATTTCATATTGTTGTAGTTGTGTTGCTTCTATTTCATGTTTTTGTCATTAGTATTTACATTTTATGTTGTAGTAGCATAGAAAACTCTAAAATGTGTGTTAAAGCCTCCCTCTCTCACCTCTTCAATTAGGGTTTGATGAGGTTAGATCTTCACCACATACCCAAATTTGATTTTAGTTTATGATTTCTTGGAAAAGTTAGATCGGTTTATCTGTTTATCATGTACATGTCGTAGATGCAGAGTTATTTTTCTGTTTTAACTGCATATAAAGGTTTACTTAAGTTCAACACTTATTTTCCACCATTTGCATAATAGATTTGTCAATGATAACTACATGAACAGGTAGTTTTCTTGCAGGTTTGAGTAGAGAACAAAAAGGCGACTCCACCAACACCATTAGCTTCAGTTTCCACCCCTCATCAACTAACCTCCAACTAAATCACCTTCGCCTATTTTTGGACATCTCCACCACAACACTAAGAGCCAACTTGGAGGTGTAAGACATTATTTTGGAGAATTTTTGAGATTTTCCAAAGGTTTGGCTACCTTCCATCCACCTAGATCCACCTTAATTTCACTTCTCCTACCCATTTCTTCACCATTTCTGACCTCAAACTCCTCTCGGTCTGTCTCTTGTAGCATTTCAGGACATCTTGTAGCACTATAGGAAATCATATAGCTGATCCTGTAGAAGTGTAAGTCAGTAACTTCTTCGACCTAAAACCTCTCTTTCACCTCTTCTAGACCTGGCATAACCTCCAAGACACCTTTAGCTCTGAAACCATGAGCTCAAGACCCTCTTAGGTCACCTTAGTGCCTCCTTATTTTTCTACAAATTTGATCCAGGTGGATATTGGTGCCCACCTGTCTATTCCACTTGGGGCCCCACCATTATCTCTTTCAGTTTTTTAGTTTTGGCACAACTTACTATTTTTAGCATTTTTTCAGGTCCTAGACATCCGGAGCCATTTTGAGGCCCTAAACAACATTTTTTGGGAAAACTAACAGCAACATGGGTCGATGGACTGATTTTTCTCACACTAAAAGTTTTAATCCTTCGATAGATCTTTATAATGAGGTATGGTGTGCATCAAACGGAGATCGTATGCCAAAGTTACATCCCTGGGAAGTTGAAACACCAATTTACCCAAACGGGGCCCATAGTTTTGTCGCTTCATCTCCTAGGGTTAGTGTTTTGGATATTTAGGGTTTTCCATTGTTTCCAAATAATAAATAGGCCCTCGAGCCTCATTGTAACATAGTTCAGAGTCTTGTAGCCATCACATCTCTTCTCAGAGATAAGCTACTAGCGCCCTGGCTAGTTTATTTCCATTATGTCTGTAAGAAAATTTCAATTCTTTGGTATTAATGAAATGAAGTGTTATTTCCGCTGCATATTTTTATTTATGGTTATATGTGTATCCTGTTGCATTCCTGCATAAATCCATATCGGTGGTATCAGAGCAGTTTTCTTTTTCTCGATCCTTCTTTGAATGTCCCCAACGAGGTCGGGGTATAAGGAGTTAGGGCTCGATCTGGTTGAACCTTTGCAAGATCAGCCTCACAAACCCCGACGGTCACCCATGGGGGATGAAAAGAAAGATGAGGGAGTATGAGATCCTATCAAAATATCGCTCGAGGAGGCCCTCGAAGAACAAAGGAACACAATGATTGATAAATTTGCCCAGATCCTTCAATGAATGCCCACCAACGGCGCATCTGCATCCAACAGCCACTCTGGAGGCGCAACTCCCTTTAAGGTACAAGTAAAATTTGACATTACCATATTTGAGGGTCAAATAGATGCAGATGTCATAGATAGATGGTTGAAACTATTAGAAGGATATTTCTCGGTTCATGAATTTTCCGACTTGGAGAAGATTATTTTTTCACTCCTCAAAGCTACCCCCCATGTTAAGGACTCATGGGAAACCTCTATGAGAAAAAGGATGAGACAAAACCCTCTTTATTCTCAGTCATACCCACTTGGAATTATTTATGAGATGCCATCAAGGAACAATACTATCCCATGGGGAGCTATGAGGACAAGCACATATAATGGACCACATTGTGGAAACAAAGGGATCAAGATGTCCATGAGCTAACTAATATGTTCCATACCCTGCGCACAAATTTTGGTATCAAAGATTCAGAGAAAAATTTGGTTCTAAAGTATTGTAGTTGACTGCACAGATACATTCAGGAGGAAATGGAGTTCCTTGACATCTCCTCGCTTGGTATGACATACCGGTATGCTGCCAATATTGAGCAAAAATTCAAACAGAAGAAGCAAGACTTTGGATCTGCAAATCAAAAGCAAGGGAAAGGTACCCCCAAACTGCAGAACAAAGGATGAAGCCAAGGCATGGTGGCACAATACAACCTTCCAAAACCACAAGCAAAGAATAACACCATGAAGCCAAAGAAGGACACAGGAAAGTGGTGTGAGTTCCATAAGAGCTCCACTCACAACACAAATGAGTGTCGGGCCAAGCAGTCCCTGTTGGCCGAGATGAGGGCTTGTGAATCAGATGCACACTCCGACTCTGAATTAGAACCTAACAAGGGGAATGAAAAATGGAAACATGTTATTGATGCAGAGCCCAATGCCATTGTTGTCACTGTGAAGATCCAGAAGGAGGAACTAGAAGATCCAGAGGAAGAGGAGCGTCTCTTCCACTCCCAGATGTGGGTAAAGGGTTCCCCGCTACAGTTCATTGTTGACAATGGGAGCCAAAATAACCTCATTTCAGTAGACGCCATGAAGCGGTTGGGCTTGCTGACCACACCACACCCACAGCCATACACCATTGGGTGGCTTCACTAAGGACGAGATCTCCATTTTAGCTAGCAATTTCGTCTTCCCTACAGCATCAAGCTCTTCACTTATGAGGTATTATGTGACATTTCTCCTCTTGATGTTTCTGATGTATTATTAGGCCAACTATACTTGTGGAAACGACATGCTGTGTATGAGTCCCGGCCTTAGACTGTAATTGTTAATTTGTGAAATAAGCTATATAGGATACCAAAGCATTAGGGGAATTTTGAGGTCTAAAATGGTCCTCCAAGGGAAATTATAAAATAATAGTGGAAATAATAAAATAATATTTGATTACATCATCAAATTTTAGAGGAAAAAAAGAAAAAAACTACTTTTTCAACTCGTATTTTCAACTTATCTCCCAAAGTTTTTACTCAAATTTGGAGCATGAGTACTTGTTGGATGAAAATTTTAATTTCTCATCCAAGGATTACCCATGTTGCATACTTTTTATGGATCCTACTACACGAAAAATTAGAAATACATGAAAAACATGATTTTAATCACGTTTATCATGTATTTCTCATTTTTTGTGTTGCACAATCCATTGAAAGTATGCAACATGGGTACTCCTTGGATGAGGAATTAAATTTTTCATCCAATGAGTACTCCCACTTGAAATTTAATTAAAAACTTTGGGAGATAAGTTGAAAATACGAGTTGAAAAAGTAGTTTTATTATTTTATTATTTTTAAATTTTTTACCCTTTTACTTAAAAAAAGGTGAATCATCCCCCATGGTTGACATCATCATATTGAATCCTATTGGTTCTTATAAAGTTTATTTTGGTTGTAAATTTTTCTTAGGAGGCCCATTTTAGACCTCAAAATTCCCCTAATGGTACCACCGCCTATCATTGTCTCTTTGGTTATTGCAAAAAAATGCAGTAAGTTCATTTCCCAAACTAGGAAATTTTTTTTCCTGATGATCCGTCCCCAGGGCAAGAAGACGATTGTGGCCATGACCTCCATATAGGGCTCCTCTGCATGACAAAAACAAATCGAAAAGGTTGTGGAGGAGTATGGGGACATCTTCACCTCACCCACAACGGGTGCCTCTACACTCGTCAGTTACACCCTATCGATTTGACCCCAGTAATCGCTACCCAATGGACCGATCTATCGGCGCTCTGTTCTGGAGAATGATGAAATAAAGAGGTAGATTCAGGAGCTGTTGCAGAAAGGTCACATCAGACCAAGTTCATCGCCCTGTGGGAGCCCGATCGTGTTGGTACAGAAGAAGGATGGGACGTGGAGACTCTGTATTGACTATCGGGCGCTGAACAAGATCACTGTCTGGAATAGGTACCCAATCCCACGGATTGATGACCTTATGGACCAACTCAAAGGTGCAAAATATTTCAGCAAGATCGACCTCAAGTCTGGGTATCACCAGGTACCAATTGAACCCTCTGATGTGTGGAAGACTGCCTTCAAAGCCAAGGAAGGCCTTTTCGAATGGCTGGTCATGCCTTTCGGGTTGACGAATGCTCCCGCCACCTTCATGAGGATGATGGATGACATCTTATGGCCATTCACCAACTCATTTGTAGTGGTGTACTTGGATGACATTCTGATCTTCAGCCAGACTTGGGAAGAGCACCTTCACCACATCCGACAAGTCCTCCAAACACTGCGGCAACACAAGTTGTGTGCCAATTTGGAGAAGTGCACTTTTAGCATGACCCAGGTTCAATATCTGGGATACATTATTGATGAAAGGGGGGTGCATGTGGATCCAGCCAAGATCCAAGTCATTCGGGATTGGCCAGCCCCAACCACTATAACAGGGCTTCGCAGCTTTCTGGGTCTTTCTAATTTCTACTGGAGGTTCGTGTTGGGATTCTCTCATATCACTTGGCACTTGAGTCAAGTCACCAAGGGAGGAGCGAAAGAAAATTTCTTTTGGTCGGAATCTCAACAGAAGGCATTCGTAGAATTGAAACATCAGCTCTATTCTGCACCAGTGCTCACATTACCAGACTTGCAACAACCATTTGAGATCGAGGTAGATGCCTCTGACTGTGCTATTGGAGCAATTCTTACTCAACAGGGACATCGAGTGGCATATCACAGTGAGACATTGTCTAACAAAGTTCACAAGTATCCCACTTATGACAAAGAAATGTATTCCATTGTGCAGAATTGTCGACAATGGAAGCATTAAATTTTGGGGAAGGAAACAATCATCCACACAAACCACGGACCCTTGTATTTCATACAGACACAAGGGAAGTTGCAGAACGATCGCCATTAGAAGTGGTCCACATATCTGCAACAGTTTCATTTGAACATCAAGTACAAGAAGGTTAGCACCAATAATGTTGAAAACTACCTCAGTCAACCACCGATCGTGGCGCTAACCACTGTGCTCAACTCTTGTGGGCATGAGACTTCTAATTGGTTGCTTCTCTACAAGAGTGATCCAGAATTTGGCCTCACATACAAGGCACTCTTGGGGGGTACGCAACTTCCAAATTTTCACCTCCAAGATGCACTATTATGTCACCTGGGACACCTTTGTGTTCCTTCAAGCGAGCATGCCAAGATGATATGGGAAGCACAATATAGTTGAGTCGCTGGGCATTTTGGGGTTGAGAAAATAGTGGTAGTACTGCAAAAGTATTTATATTGGCAGAACCTTCGACAGGATGTCAGGAAGTACATCAGATCCTGCACTGCTTGCGTCATTTCCAAACAGACCATCAAGAAGTAAGGCCTATATACTCTTCTACCTACCCCTAGTCAACCTTGGGAATCCATCTCCATGAATTACATTTTGGGCATGCCTTCTACTAAGCATGGAAATGACTATGTTTTTGTGGTCATCGATAGATTCTCGAAGATGGCCATCGTGGCAGCCTACAAGAAGAATATCACAGCAGAAGCCACTCTAAACTCTTATTTGAATGAGTGTGGGTGCACTTTGGGATCCCACAGTCTATCATATCATATTAGGATAACAGGTTCCTCAGCACATTTTGGTCCAGTCTCTAGCCAATGCTGGACACCAAGCTCACCAAGTCCATAACTTTCCATCCCTAAACTGATGGCCAGATAGAGGTTGTCAACAGGATGATTGTACACATTTTTCGCATGTACAATTCAAAGCATCCATGCACATGGGATGAGAGCCTCCCCTATGTACAACACAGTTATAACCGAGCTCTCCATAGCTCAACCTACCACAGCCACTTTCAGGTGGGCTTGGGATTCCAAACACTATGTCCCATTGACGTAGTCATGCCACTTGCGGCTACTCAGGCCAATTCGGCTCATGTCAAATCTGAAGCTGACAAAGCGAACAGCTTCATCGAGCATATTCGGCACATCCGCTAATAGGTTCATGACATATTGGAGAGATCCAATGCTAATTACAAGAAACGACATGATAAACATCGGGTGCCACTTGACTTCCAAGTGGGCAACAAAGTGTGGCTACATTTGCAGAAGGAGTGCCTCACTAGAACCCACCACAAGCTTCGCCCGCTTTGATACAGGCTGTATACCCTCACCAAGGCTGTAGGGAAAAAAAAAATTGAGTTTAATATTCCACCATTCCTTGGTCTACACCTAGTATTCAATGTGGATCGCCTTCATCCCTACTTCCCACCTCTACTGGACACCTCTGACATTGCAAAAAAAATCACACCAACAGAGTTAAACTACAGTGAAAAAGCCACCACAGAGTGTATCATGGACATGCAAATCGAGAACACTTGCCAATAGAAGATCCAACTGTATCGGGTTTTCAAAGCTAGCCAACTCCAACACCAAGGAAAGTGGTTCACCAAGGACCAAGTTCAGCAGAAGTTTACTCATATCATGGAGGAACTCAACGCAATGGGGACCATTTTTTCCTAAGGGTGGAGGAATGATCCAGGTGGATATTGGTGGCCACCTGTGTATTCCACTTAGGGCCCCACTGTTGTCTCTTTCAGTTTTTTAGTTTCGGCACAAATTACTATTTGTAGCAGTTTTTCGAGTCCTGAAATTCCAGAGCCGTTTTGAGGCCTTAAACAACGTTTTTTGGGAAAACCGAGAGAAAAATGGGTCCATGAACCGATGTTTCTCACACCAAAATTTGTATTCCTCATATAGATATTTCTAGCGAGGTATGGTGCGCATCAAACAGAGATCTTATGCCAAAGTTACATCCCCGAGAAGTCGAAACAACAATTTACCCAAACATGGCTCATAGTTTTGGTGCTTCATCTCCTAGGGTTAGGGTTTTGGATGTTTAGGGTTTTCCATTGTTTCTAAATAATAAATAGGCCCTCGAGCCTCATTGTAACACAATTAGGAGGCCTGTACCTGCCACATATCTTCTCAGAGATAAGCTACCAGTGCCCTAGCTAGTTTATTTCCATTCTGTCTATAATCAAATTCCAGCTCTTTGTTATTAATGAAATGAAGTGTTATTTCCACTGCATATTTTTATTTATGGTTATATGTGTATTCTGTTGCGTTCCTACATAAATCTGGATCAAAATCATAATTATTTACAAGCATATTTGGGTCATTGATAGATGCATTGTTAAGCATAGTAGTCAATGATTAGGTAGATAGATTTCAATTAGTCATTTGGTTCAGCATGTGTGCCTACATTAGTTTCCCTTTCTACAAGTTTAGTTCAACAATTTACATCTTGAATGCCACTTAGTTTAAATTTATTTATTGCATTAGGCTAAGTGTGGATTTGCCTTCTTGCAAATAGCTAGATGAGTCTTTATGATCTAGAATAGTTTCTTGTCTTGTTAATAGAGTAATGATCAGGAGTTATTTTTAGTCTTAGTTTTCATTCAGAAGTGTGACAGACTTCATATCCTAGCAATAACCCTAGTTGTAGCACCCCCTCATAGAACTGAGAAGAGGATGGCATGAGTAGAATACATCTGTTGTGTATATAGCATTTTCACCTCCAAGTTTGTACGAACCCCGGGTTGATAAAGTAAAGTAGAGTAGCTTCTGGGAGTTGCAACACTCTTGGGGCAATACCAGGGCTCACCACTTTTTGACATCGTTGCCAGGGAGGTGTCTAAGTAGATGCTTTACTTCTGTTTAGCATTATTTTCTTCTTTTATTTTGTATTCAGTTACAAAATATAAAGAAAAAATAAAAAAAAATGACTTTCATGCCTTGTAGGAATAAGGATAACTAAGGAAAAGTTTTACCAAAAACCTCCACATCCCCAAACAGTCACCCTTAAATATTCTTCTATGACTGTGAGGTTGAACACACCATAGGTGAGCCACTTGAAAATCTTGAAGAAGCTATTGGAGAAGAAGAATAACTTGCTTCACCAATTTAAGTCATGACTGAGACCGGGACCCAAGGAGTCTTTCCCATTAGGGAAATAGATAGGGAAACTAGAATTAAGAAAATTAGTCCCTCAATCCTTCCACATTTCCATGGACTTACTTCTAAGGATCCTGACACCTTCATGTTTGAGTTCGTTGTTGTCTACAGTATGACTATGCCTCAATTGACCATAAGCTAAAACTATTCCCATCCACCCTTAAGGATGCAGCCTTGTGTTGGTTCATGGGTTTGCCTGGGAACAACATCACTACCTTGGCATTTATGCAAGAGTATTTTAACAAAAAATATAGACTATTGTAGGTCCAAGGAAACCAAAGAGGAAATATTTAGAATGACCCTAGGACCTGATGAATCCCTGGAGGATTATGAAGAAATATTTGAGCTGAGCTATAAAAGAGCCAAATACACCCTTGATCCCGGATTACTTAAATTGGTACTTCTCTGAGGGATCAGGGAAGACGTAATGGAAACCCTTAATATTTTGTATGGAGGAGACATCTACCACCTTCCTTATGAGGACATCAAAACTATCTTTAGAAATCACTCTAGGGAAGCTAGGAAAAAAGGTAGAGCTAGCCAAAGCATGACCAACACCCCTTCCTCTTCCACCTCCATCAAGCATGAGATTGGAAATATATTTGAGGAATAAAAAAGTGAGATGTTGCACACCTTTTCTTTGCAAATGGACACAATGCATATCAAGAGGAAGCAAGACAAATCATAGAGTTCCTTGGCTATCTTCTTCCCTAGATGTACTAGAAAACATCCTCGGAATGAATGTACGCTAAATGTCATAGAGTGTTTCTTAGTCTGTGAAGAGAATCATGTCACAGATAATTTTTTGTCCTTACCTAGGCTCAAAGTTGTATACCAAGGTGGGGAAGGAGGACCCGAGAAACTTTTTCATAAATAAAAGAAGGCCTCAAGGGCCTCAGTCATGTCAGCAGGGTATGCAAGGTGCACCTTACTCCTACTATGATACAAACCAGAATGCACCTATGTAGTCTTCGTACACATCTATGCTTCCATCATGGCCTACACCTTCTACTTGGCCTTATAACCCCCCATATCACCCTCAACCTGTGAACCAACCATTCCAGCAATATGTTCCTCAAACACCTCAGTGGAGCATCCCATCACAAGGGTGGAGGCCCCAACACAATCAACCACCTGCTTTATTTCCTCTACCCCAACCTCAACCTTTCCTTGCCCATTTTGCTCCACCTGAGTTTCCTCATATGCCTGCCCAACCTAATCCAATCTCGAACAACAAGCAAACACAAAAGTTTTATAGTGGGGAAACATCTTGTACAACTTATGTTGTGGAGATACATGAGATCAAACTCAGCTCAGGAAGAGTACTCCTAGACAATCATCCTTCATCTCCAGCTACAGAGGTTGATGAGGAAAAGGAAGAAAGAAACTCTAATATACAACAAACTCCTTTTCCTGAGTGCATGATCCACTCTAGCCAACACACCCTGGAATAGACTGAACTTTTGGGAGAACTAAAAAATTTGAGTGTGAAAATACCCCTTCTCCAGGCCATTAAGGATGTTCCTATTTACAATAGGCTCATCAAAGAAAAATTATTTAAGAAAACTAAGAGAAAGAAGAAATAAACCCCCACCATCAATGTAGTGGGACAACTATCTGACTTAATGTTGGGAAGGGTGATCATTCCTGAAGTACATGGACCCTGGAAGTCAAGTAGTAGATGTACACATTGATGGATTGATAGTCCCCAATATTTTGATTTATCTCTGGGTTGCCATCAATGTGACGACCAAGGAAACTATGCTTAAACTCAACCTCCAAGGTGCTTTGAGAAATACCACCATTGTTTTGCAACTTGAAGAAAGGTCCACAGTAGCTCCTGAAGAAATTGTTGAGGATGTTATGGTATCAATCAACTCTTGGGAGTATCCTAAAAATTTTCTGGTCCTCCAGCCAAAAACCAAGTTTAATGGATATCCTCTCATTTTAGGAAGACCTTGCTTAGCCACTGTTGATTCTTATATCAATTGCAGGGCCAAAAACATGACTTTAAAGAATGGGCCCTTATCTAAAAAACTGATATTATATCCTCCTACCCGACCTTCCACTGACCATGACCTACCTTTATGGTTGGAGGATGAAGAAGAAGAAGAACATGAAGTATACAGTACCACACCCTACCCCATTTGTACCATAGATATTGTTCTTAGAGGGGGGGGAACTCGACGAGGATGAGCTCATTGACCACATCATTCAAAACCAACCCCCCAATGACATTCCACTCAATGAACTAGTCAAATAATATGAAAACCACCCTTGGATGGAGCTTCACTCAGTTGATTCAACCTCTGAAACCACCAAGGCTATGGAATTTGGCCCATCAAAATCTCTAAATATTAACTCATCCCTCTCATCCAAAGAAGAAGAGAAGCCATGCCAGCTATTGAAATAAAACCTTGATGCATTCACTTGGGACTACAAAGACATGAAAGGGGTGCATCCCTCAGTGTACACACATCATATTTATATTAAAGAAGGATGCAAGCCTATGTGCCAACCCCAAAGGAGGTTGAACCCAACTCTAAAGGACATAGTGAAGGATGAACTACAAAATTTGTTGGATGCAAGTTTCATCTATCCCATATCACAGAGTGAGTGGGTGTATCCTCTTGTTCTAGTCCCAAATAAGAATGGAAAGTGGTGAATCTGTGTTGACTATTGGGAACTAAACAAAGCCACTAAAAGTACCATTTTCCCTTGCCCTTCATACATCAAGTCCTATATGACCTTGTAGGGAAGATTTTTTTTTCTTTCCTAGATGGGTTCAGTGGGTATAACCATATAAAAATTAGCCTTGAGGACCAGGAGAAGACTACTTTCACCTGTCCCTGGGGGACTTTCGCTTACAGATTCCTTCCCTTTGGTTTGTGCAATGCCCCTACTACTTTCCATAGAGAAGTCTTGAGGATTTTCTCAAAACTATTCCATGACTCTGTCGAAATCTACATGGATAATTTCACATATTATGGGTATGATTTCCAAGAGGTTCTCTCCAATTTGGGAAAAGTGCTGAGAAAGTGCATTGAAATGTATCTCTTCCTGAGTCTGGAAAAGTGTGAATTCTCAAAAATATCAAGAATAGTCTTATGCCACTAAATATCACAAGAAGGAATACAAGTAGACTCAAACCAAATCACCATCAAAAAAAGGTTGCATGTTCCTCAAAATTAGAGAGATATCAGAAGTCTCCTAGGTTTTACTGGCTACTATAGGAGGTTCATTAAGGACTTCAACAAATTCGCTTCACCATTATTTGCGTTGTTGGCCAAATATTTCGAGTTTTTATGGTTTCTACTTTGTCAAGAAGATTTCAAGATCATTAAGGAAAAGCTAAGTACTTCCCTCATTCTTCGAGGTCCAAACTGGGCTCTACCTTTCCACATCCACACAATTGCATCAAACAAAGCTATGTGGGAATCCTTGGGGCAATTAGAAGACAAATTACCCTTTTCCATCTATTTCATTAGCAAGAATTTTTCCAAACCTGAACTTAAATATATTGTCACAAAAAAGGAGCTTCTAGCCATTTTCCATTCCTTGCATTATACTATTGATTATCAAAATTTTTTACACATTTACCATGCAGCCATCAAATATTTAATGAATAAACCTGATGTTAATGCTAGAATGATTAGATGGTATTTTTTATTAGAGAATTTCTATTTAACAACTGTTGATAAACCAGGAAAGGAGAATGTTGTTGCATATTTATTATCTAGGCTAACTCTACATGTAGATGAGGAAGGTATGGTGGTTGATCAACTTTTGGATGAGCACCTATTCACTATCTCAACACTCTCTCCTTGGTTTGTTGACATAGCTAACTACTTGGTTGCTGAAAAGTTCCCTCTGAACCTTTCATCCAGGGAGAAGAGCAATAATATTAGGAAAAGTGCCCCTTTCACATGGATTAGTTGAAATCTCTTCAAGTTGGGTCCTGAACAAATTCCCAGAAGGTGTGTGAGATAATAGGAGTTTTTTACATCCTCTCATAGTTTCATGATGGTACTTGTGGGGGTAAATTTGCTACTAAGAGGACATCCTTCAAATCTTTTCAAGCGGGTTATTATTGGCCTACCCTCCACCAATATGTCAGGAGATACACCAGTATATGTGATCAGTTCTAAATGATGGGGAGACCTACACCAAGGGATGAAATTCCCTTGCACATTCAGGTGGCTTTAGAGCCATTTGAAAAGTGGGGCATGGACTTCATTAGACCCATTGATCCACCATCCAAGTAGAAATTTTATATCATAGTTTGCACATACTACTTGACCAAGTGGGTTGAAACAAGAGTTGTAAAAGTAGGAACATAAGAGAAGGTGGTTGATTTTCTGAGAGAGAATGTGTTCGACAAGTTTTGATATGCCATAGAGGTATTCACTGATCAGGGGGCTCAATTTACATCTCATCTCATTGAAATCCTCCTGAGGTGGCACAAGATAAAGCACAAGACTTCCACTACCTATCATCCTCAAGCAAATGACTAGGTGGAAGTGAAAAATAGAGCCTTGGAGAACATCCTCACCAAGTTTGTGAGAAGCAATAGAAAATATTGGGCAGATAGATTGGTGTAATCCAATTGGGATTACAATACCACTTGGAAGACCACTACAGGTTTTACTCCATATGATTTAGTTTATAGGAAGAAAGCCCTCGTTTCCATTGAGTTTGAGTACAACACCTTGAGAAGGGAAGCTCAATTATACCTGGAAATCACAAAGGCACAACAAGAAAGGTTGTTTCAGCTAGATGGTTTGGATGAGTTTAGAATGCAATCCCTCCTTCACGCAGAGGTAATTCAACTACAAATTAAATTTTGGCATGCCAACCACATCAAAGAAAATACATTTCAATAGGGAGATTGGGTGCTACTCTATGACTCTATATTCAAGGAATTCAAAGGAAAACTGATGACAAGGTGGCTAGGACTTTATCAAGTAGAAAAATTCCATGACAATATGGTTTTTCATATTAGAACCATAGATGAGGAGGGGACCCCCCTGCTTGTCAATGTTCACGGGCTAAAAATGTATAATAAGCCCATGTCTAAGGCTGATTTTATCAATTCCATAAACAGGGAGGTGAATATCATTGGGAGCTCCATAGTTTCCAGCCCCTCACCTTCCTATAAAAAAGAAAATTTAAAAAATAAAGTGGCATGGGCGAAAACCTCTCTGAGGGATCCAAGGCTAACTTTTGGGTTGAAAACCTCTAGGAGGTGATCCTGGAACAAAAATAAGGGAAAAAAGGGAAAATAAAAATAAAAATAAAAGATCCTCGGGTGAAACCTTTATGACGTGTCCAAGGAAAGTTGGTTGGCTGAAAATCTCTATGGAGGCAACCCACTTGTCTTTTACAAAAAAAGAAAAAAAAAGGGAAAAACAAAGAGAAAGGGAAAAAATGAAACAACATCTATGCACTCACATATTTATGTTTTGCAGGTTGACAATCAAGGACAGTTGAGACAAAGAGGAGCAACGTTATTTCTCTATTCTCTCTCTAATATACCTACCCACTCCATAAGAAACCCCAATATGCATCCATCCATCCATTTCTCCCTCCAGGTGAGGAAAAACCAATGTTTTCTCACTCTCTTCAGTGCTATAGGAAACGTAGGTTGCTATAGGATTTCCTGTAGTTCTATAGGAAACCTTGTACTGCAACAGGAAAGTCATCTGAGAGAGAAAAATATCACGCATGAACACCTAACACCAAGGAAGATATGAAAATCATTCTTTTACCCATATCTACCACTCCTAACCATCATTCCAGTCCATGCTTAAGTATTCATTCACTAAACCCTCTTTTTCGCCACTGTGAGCTAGTTTAGCTAAACCCATACACAAGGCCTCTCCCCTCATCTCTCCACCACTCCATTCACTACATAACTCCATCCATAGCATCCCTGCACTCCTCCTTCTAACTTATCATCTAATTGGAGCTCCAAAGAAGCCGAAAGGGGACTACTACAGGAAGATGATCACTTCATATAGAAATCATGTACATGTCACAGCAAGCCAAAAATGCAAGAGGTAGTTGATGTAGATGGCCCCAGATGATCACCAGAGCACTCCAAGAGGAAGGCAACACCATCAACATCACGTGAGGATACCCATGCATCACATACAAAAAATAATCAGCAAAAAATAATAATAAGAGACTCACTCAAAAATAAGTTTCTCACTCATAAAATATGCATAAAAAAACCACAGCAAAGAAAAAAAATTGATGGCTATCACTAGACTCTAGTACATCAAATAAATTATACAACTTGTCAATAGTAGGTAGGCTTAGGTATGGCTCCCTCACCCTCTCTCTATGCATCATATTGCTAAAATGAATTAATGTCAAGGATAGAGAGTTAAAAAGGAAAAAAGGTGGCCAGTTAACTTGGCCACCCTCATAAAGTTAAAGTGAAGGAGAAGTGGATTTTTGCATGCCACTTGGGATGTCAAATCAGTTAAGAAATAGATCACGAGGAGATGGAGGTGATTATGAGGTAGGTATAAATGATTCATTAGGGGATATTGAGGTCTAAAATGGGCCTCCTAAGGAAATTATAAAACAATAGTGGCAATAATAAAATAATATTTGATTACATCATCGAATTTTAAAGGGAAAAAGGAAAAAACTACTTTTTCAAGTCGTATTTTCAAATTATATCCCAATTTTTTTACTCAAATTTCGAGCAAGAGTCCTCATTGGATACACAATTTAATTCCTCATCCAAGGACTACACATGTTGCATACTTTTGATGGACCCTGCTACATGCAAAATGAGAAATACATGAAAAATGTAATTTAAATTTTGCATCCAAAGAGTACTCCAGCTTGGAATTTGAGTAAACACTTTAGGAGATAAGTTGAAAATACGAGTAGAAAAAGTAGTTTTATTATTTTATTATTTTTTAATATTTTTACCCTTTCACTTAGAAATTGGTGAATCATCCCCCATGGTTGTCATCATCATCTTGAATCCTATTGGTTCTTATAAAGTTTATTTTGGTTGTACATTTTTCTTAGGAGACCCATTTTAGACCTCAAAATTCCCCTAATGGGCTCGAGTGGGGCCAACGTTCCAAAAGAGGAAACCCCATGCCAAATCCAAATCACCACTCCACTCCAATTCTACTCAATTTGGAATAAAATTTTGCCTTAGCTCACCCTCCTTCATTCCATTGTGCATTTTCAAAACAGTTAGAGAAAGAGAGGGATAGGAGCTATTGAATAATTTCACACCATGGACGAAGGTTGCATGCAAGCCCGTGCTATAGGAAGTCTATTGATGCTATAGGAAATCTACATGAAGGATGCATAGTGATCAAAATTTCAATAAGATCCACTCAAAGATGGTATTTCCAAAGCAAGAAAAAACAGAATGCAGAGGTAAGTTGATGTCACCCCACCATGTTATGAAATTTTTCATGAAAATATTATACACAGTCACAAAAAAAATTCATAATTTAAGAGGTTGTTAAGAGAAGTAGGGTCAAGAAAGTTTGAGTTTGTGTTGAAATGAGTTCTGAGGTCCCATATCACCAGTGTTCTAATACAAAAACCATCCATCCATCTCCATAACACGGTCATAAAATGGGGGAAGGTTTTAACAGAAGGGAACCCACAAATATCAAAATAATTAGATTACACCCTCAGGTGGTTGATATTTTTAGAAATCATCAATGGCTAGGATTCTTTGATATCCTCAAGGGCTTTGATGTTGAAGTGGATCGGGAATTTTGATTGGATTTTCACTCACAAGCATATGATAGGTTCTTCACTTTGGTTAGAGGACTAACCATCACCATAGCCCCTGAATTGATTAGCAAAGTCACAACCTTTCCTCTAGTAGGCAAGGGAAAAGGAGGTAAAAAGGGTGATGAGAAGAGAACGAAAGAATCCTCTCCATATCAGAGTGGAACTATTCATCCCTAGAGGGGGCATTAAAAATCACCTAATAATAGAAAATGATGCAAGCCTTGCAAATAAATACTTCAACACCCAAGCACAGGACATTGCACACTTTGATGACATTTCTAGATTGTTGGGAGAGGAATGTGTAATGGGAAATTTAGAGGAGATGGAATGGCCTCCATTTTAGCCTTAGAAACATGGAGTATCATACTCTAGAGAGATTGAGAAATTCCCTAGAAAGGGCACCTTTGTACAAGAGGGCTATACCAACAATGAAGATCCAATGGCCTAGCTTGAAACTCAGTCCACCTTTGCTGTTGGGGTTGGGTGAAGGAAAAAACCAAGCTGAAGAAAACATAGAATGGGAGGAGGTAGAAAAGAATGTTGGATTATACCCCCCTGAGGGGACTCCTTCACTAGTTCCTTGGGATGTCAGGGAATCCACTAAGGCACTAAAAGACATAAAGAAAGAGGACTAAGTTGCTTAGAGGATTAGTAACCATTTGGTAGGGGGGTGATGATGAGCACCATAATTAGGTACATTTTAAGGGTTTAATTGTCACCTTTTTAGCCTTATTAGTCTCTGTTTCTCACATTTAATTTCATTATGGTCATATGTTACTTAGTGTAGATATTGTATTTAGGGTTGCATACTTTGAATGCCTAATGTGGTTTAAATCCAGGAAAATCAAGAGAATATGCCATTTTTGCTGAATATTTCACAATCAAGGCTCAAATTAGACAGCTAGGAGTGATTATAGGGAGTTTACCACCTCCTTAACTCCTAAAGGCAACCAAGGGATCCTCGAGATTCTCCTCCAATAGCTCAAAATAAAAGGCAGCCAAGCAAGTGGAAGATCAAGTGGATCCAAGCTCCACTTCTATCAAGTTCCAGGGAGACAAATCACCTACTTTTTAGGGATCTGTTGGTAGCTACCCTTTAGGATAAATAGAGCGGAGAAAGAGCTCATTAGGATTCAATTTTTGGATATAGATAGAACACTCTTAGCTCTTGTAATAGACATTTGTGACTTTTATATGCTATGTAGAAAAATTGGTTATGAAATAAAATGATTATTCAGTTTCTGATTCACTGAGTTAGTTTCAGGGAGCTGAGCTTGTGGGTTAGGGCCCAATCCATTGGAATTAGTCTCTCTTACATATTTGTGTTTACCTTTTATGTTGATGTAGTTAGTCTGCTTACATTTCATCTCACTGTATTTAGTTTACTTCCATTTCGAGTGTTGTAGTTAGTTTTCTTACATTTCATATTGTTGTAGTTGTGTTGCTTCCATTTCATGTTGTTGTCATTAATCTTTACCTTTCATGTTGCAATAGCATAGAAAACTCTAAAACTGTGTGTTAAATCCTCCCTCTCTCACCTCTTCCATTAGGGTTTGAGGAGGGTAGATCTTCACCACAGACCTAAATTTGCTTTCAGTTTATGATTTCTTGGAAAAGTTAGATACGTTGCTTTATTTATCATGAACATGTTGTAGATGTAGAGTTAGTTTTCTGTTTTAATTGCATACATAGGTTTGCTTAAATTCAACTCATATTTTCCACCATTTTCATAATATATTTGTCAATGATAACTGCTTGAACAAGTAGTTTTATTGCAGGTTTGAGTAGAGCAGAAGATGAGGACTCCACCAACACCATTAGCTTCAGCTTCAACCCCTCATCAAACAACCTCCAACTAAATCACCTTCAGTCCTGTTTTTGGACATCTCCACCACAACACCGAGAGCCACCTTGAAGGTGAAAGACAAACTTTGAGAGAAGTTTTGAGCTTGTGCTAGGCAATAGCACTGTGCGGAGTAACCCTACATTACCCACACTCCCAAAGACTTCTTTCTATATTCCACTCAAACTCGTGTGTAAAGTGCATCCAAGCTCCCGATCAATCAACTCTCAATCCACACCTGCAAAACCCTACGCTTTTCCCTTCTTCCACTGCAATTTAACTTTTGTGAGA